>VWZZ01006371.1:848680-927060 GCA_013399095.1 Psophia crepitans | reverse complement strand
CGCCGCCGAACCGGGGTTGGATTGCTGCTGGCGGGGCTCCCGGCGGCGGCAGCTCGTGACCCGCGGCGAAGTTACCCCGGTACCGGCCCCACCCGTGAGAGCTGCGGGCAGGAGCGCTGGGGGGAAAGGTTGTGAAAACCTTTCCGTTTTCTTTCTGTCGTGGAGCGTTACGGGGGATATCTCTGGCTGTGCACGGATCCGTCCTGCTGCGCTCACCGGGCACGGCGCGCCCGCGGGACGGGACAGCGCGCCCCGGGCCGGGAGCAGCTCCAGCACCCTCCTGCTGAGCTGCTCTTTCTGAAGACTTGTGTTTCTTTTTCCAGGCGAGGAGGTTTATTATTACAGAAAGAACATGAGGTTTTTTTTGATGAGTGATTTTACAAATTAGTTTCTCAAATTGTTTGTAGCAGCACAAGAAATGTTGCCGTCATTAAAGTTCATAGAAAGCATTGAAGGCTCCAGCTCTGCAAAGCTTTTCCGTGTGCAACAGAAACAAAGTCGCCCCCGACACGTTTAGATGTCTGACCCTGAAACACTGCTCATCACCTCTCCGCTGTGCCCGCACGGGCACTCGTCCTGCCCTTGTGCACATGGGTGGAACGAGCCAGGAGCTGAACCAGCAAAAAGCCAGCTACAAGTATGATTTTAAAAACAAATAACTAATTATTTCCATTCATCACATTTAATTTGGGCTTATGCAGAAATGCTGTTCATCCAATAGGCCAAAATATGTCATGTATTGGGAGCTAAAGAGTCCAACCCAATGCATGAGTCATCACCCAGTGGATGAAATCCCATAGCTTCATGGCTGCTCATAAATAAGACAAGCTCAACTTTATAGTAAGTCATAAGTAAACAATGAACTATATGAAAATCAGAATCAGCTGTGTTATAACTGCACGGGCATGGTGCCCACGCAGAAATGAAAAGCGCATGTGATACCATCACCATTTGGCTTTGGAGGCTGAATTTGGGGCCGAAACTCTTAACAGGGGTTTTGATGTGCGTAGCAGGGCGGTCGGACATCCAGACCTCCGAGGCCACTGCAGATGCCTGTTTGCAATAAACAACACATTATCCCAGCCATTACCACTTCTGAACGCAGCCTCAGATCCCAACGGGCAGATTTTCTGAAACTATCGTCTGGTTTCTTCTCACTACAGCCCAACATCTCCGGTCGGTGCTCCCGTGCTCTCGCAGCCCACTCCTGCATTGGTGCTCTCTCCTAGGTGGGAAAGAAGGGCAGCAAAACGCTGCTCCTTGACCCTGAGATGAGCATCAGTGCATCCCATACATCCCCCCTAACCACTGCCCTGAGTGCTGGGCTGGATGCACAGAGCTGGCTGAGGACGTTTTGGAGCGGGATTGGTTTGTCAGTAACGATTTGAACCAGCACTGTGAGAGAAGGCAGGAAGTAACGGAAAGTAGGGATCAGCCTCTGCCTCGCTATAAAATTAACAGCGTATAAACCTCAGTATTGAAATAACCGGAAGCTTGACGGCACCGCAGGCAGCACAGCGGAACAACCGGGCGAGAGGAGACACGCTCTCGGCACGGGGAAAGACACCAGCACATGGCAGCGAAGGAGCCACAAGCAGCAGAGACAGCTGATGCCACCTCCAAGTTTGAGCTACATCATCCCCCCAGGGAGGGTCTTCCTGGCCACAAGCACCTTGTGGGGTCGCAGCCAGCTTTGCTGGGGAATGTACTCCAATAAAAGCATCTTTCTGCTCCTGAGGAAGAGAAGTGTTTTGCTATCTTGTTGGAGACTTTGGGAAATGAATATTTTTCTCCCCTCTCTTCTCACATCCTAGTTGTGTTTGGGTTAATGGTGCAGGTGGAATACTCATCCTCAGAGCACTGCAGGAACCAGATCTTTGGATTTCAGGGAGAACCAGGATATGCTTGGGCAGTGCTGGAGGAGAAGCAGCAAGTGCGCAAGGTTGACTGTCTCAGGGGGTTTTCAGTTTTCATTAGCATGGCATCATGCAGGAAACCACTAATGGCCGAGGCACCCAGAGCTGCTGTTGGCCTGAAGCCGGGCCGCTGGGGATGGATACCAGTCAGAGGAGCAGCCTTTGAAGACTTCCAGGTTCATGCAGGCTCGGTGGTGCACTGTGAGGTGGAGAAGGCCTGCTGCCCCCTTGCCCTAACCTCCTCCTCTTCAGCACAGTGGAGCAGCTCAGGCTGCCGTTAGAATAGCTGTGGGGCCAAGGCAGTAGCTGCCTGGCTATGGGAAGGGGGGAGACCAAAGCAGCTTCACCCTGGGAGAGAGAGCTGCCAGAACACACAAAGACACAGACTGCTTTGTGACTGTCCCTGCAGAGCAGGGGCTGGGGCAGCCTGGGATAACTGTTCTACAGTGATGTGTCTAGACATGGGCAGGGGGACCTTTGAGATGCAGCTGAAAAACGAAAGCCCAGAAGAGACACAAGCCTGGCTGCAGGCGCTCACTCCACCCCAGGGGATGCAGCATCTCATGTCAGTGGACAAGTCTTGGCTCCCTCCCTCTCCCTGGGGCGTTCCCACGGCCCCACCACCTCTGACTGCATTTCTCTAAAATTTTGGGAATGGTGGGGCCCTCTAAGGACTCCACAGATGATTTCTAAGTCCTCTCAGGAGACCTCCAAAGAGCTCCTCTGGCTCCCTGGCTTCCCGACAGTCCTCAGCCCAAGCAGCTCCGGCAGTCAGAACGGGCTGGGCAGCACCACGGTCCCAGTGCAGGCTCTTCCCACCAAGGATGCTCTGAATTATAGTTGCAACAGGGCAAAGCACACATGTAAACCAACCAGAGATGTGACTACACAAGCTCAAGTCACTACTTTCTGTGCAAGCAGAGGTCCTCCATATAGGTTCCCTTTTTAACATCAGAAAATTATTGTACCTTGTTAATAGAGTTCTGTAAATGGATGAATAATTTCCACAAAGGAAAGAATGTAGAACTTGCATCAGTACAACATTACTTCTAATCAAGTGATCTTCATAATTCTCCAGAACAAACGGAACATCATATTTTCCATATGTAACCATCTTTGTCACCCAAAGCACTTTGTATTCAATAAAAATACCAGCTTTCATTGGAGAAAAAAAAGCCTTCTGCTGCAGAGTTTTCCTGGCATTGCACATCGCTGGTTCCCTCACTCAACATGTTTAGAATTAAATCACAAAACCTTAACTCACCCTCTAATGATCTGTTTGTTTCCAGATTCATATTCCTACAATATGTTTGCTGACAGCAGTTGGGCTCTTTGACAAAAGACAAGGAATTTTTCCCAGCGATGTATATTTGCTTCATCCTGGTGCCTTACAGGGGAAGGGTGCCGGCTGTATGAGCTGTCACCAATAACGTGACTCTAAGACCAAATGTAATTTATTTAGTACAAACTAAATGTTTATAGTAAGTGTCCTTTGTTCCGAACATTATCACTTCAGCATTCGGCTTTTCATGAAGAGAGCTGTGAGAAAGGTTGAGCCCTATTCTGAAAGGATTTTTAAATTTAGCGTCGCTGTGAGTCGGAGCCAAAGCCCCGACGCATGCAGTTCTCAGGAGGATGGTAAAAAGCTGCTCCCCTCGGTTTCTGGCATGTCAGAACTGTTCTTTTTGACTTTGTGTTAGCTTTTAGAACAGAATAAAAGCAAAACAATTCTTGAAAGGATGTGTCATTTCAAAATAAATCTGAGAAGTTTCACCCCCAATAATGTTCAGTGCAATATTTTGACATTATCACACCTTCCTTCTTTCTTCCACCCTTAAAATAATCCCTTCAAATTCATGTCGATTTCACAAAGCACTTTGATCTCAACAGAAACAGAACTTGAACTTTGTTAGTGGCGTGAATTATCTCACCCCATACGAACACGCTGGAAAGCTGCCCCCAGGCGTGCTGTGTGCCGCTCGGAAAAGGCAAGGAAAGGGAGAGCGGCGAGGAGGATGGATGCAGCACGGGACACCCACCTGGTAGTAAAGGGCTTTGGGAGCCTGATCTGCTGCTGAGAAGGTCGAAGCCAGACGTGGTCACAGGCTGCGGCACCTGCCCGGGAAAGAGCAATGTCAGAGGCCAGGGGTCCTCCCTCCCCAGAGGGAAAAGGACTCGCCGGCAGAAGCTGCAGCTGAGCAGCCATGCACTAGGGAAACACATTTTCAAACAGGACCAACATGACTTTGCAAACAACTAACTGTACCCTCACCCACCTATTATGGTAGATCCTCCAGCTCTTGTATTAAAAAAAATAAAAAATGTCAGAACTTCTCTAAAACACATGTAGTTTAAATAGGAACAATTCAAGGTGATTGTCCCACCCATTACATTGTACCCCATCACTGATTTCACAGTCCCTCTTTCCTTAGGAGGAAATTTGTCCTACAAACAGTGATCCCAAGTTTTACTTCTAGAAAGAATTAATATCTTACTATTACTTCCATTTTTACAGCAACTAGAATCATTCTTATTTGCTTAATGCAAAATATTTCAGACACAACAAATAAAATACCTCCAGGTTTGTTTGAAGAAGGGAAATCCTTTCGGCAGGCTCCCCTTCGCTCCCTGCTGAGATGACGACTCAGAGGACTGCGAAGTCCCGCAGCAGTGCGCCAGGGCGTTTCTCTGGGGAGCGAGGCTGACCCTCCTCTATTACAGATAACAGCTTTATGGCACAGGCCTTGTTCTACTTTACCGGTGCCTTATTTTCACAAGGTATTTAACGAATAGGCTTTCAACTGCAAAAATACAGGCTAAGATCGAGAAAGCAAATGACCTTTGTGCTTGCGATTGCGTGTTCACATCGTTACACTTATTTTCCTCATTCACATATAGGTATCCCTTTTTTGTTAACATGCTTTACTTAATTTTAATAGGTTTTTTTATTGTATTTAAGAATGTAGAGGAAAACAGAAAAAAAAATCCCATTGTTCTCCCACATGTTTGTTTTCACTACGACTGCTAAGAGGAAAAGCCCTTTACAAAAACAGGATACAGCAGACTCCTCTGCACTGCAGCACTTGCACCCCCCCCACACACTCCGGGCATGGTTGCAGAGGTAATTGAGAGTCCATAGAAAGTCATAAGTAAATTAAAAACATCAATGGGATCTTTATCATCCACTTGAATGGGGGTAGCAACACATCCCTACTGAATAAACCCCACCAGCCTGGGCAGGTCCTGCTCCCCTCGGACGTGTTACCATCTGCCTACAGGCGTTTCCCCTGCGACTTCAGTTACGGACCCCGAGGGCAGACAGGGATGTCCGCAGGGCAAACCCCACTGCTGTGGGAAGGCGTCGAGCCAATGGGCTGCATGGCAAAAGCCACAGCATCCAGCATCCCGGCTGTCCTGAGAGACGAAACACCAGGGACCCATCCGATGTCACCTACATCAGATGCTGCCTGGCCCCAGGAGATGCCCTCAAATCCCTTGCCGGCCTCGCTGAGCAGCCGCAGGCTCCCCTCAGGAGCTGGGCTCCCCGCTGCATTTTTTACTAATGACTTTTTGGTGCTCCTCTCTTAACGTATCCCACAGCCTCCTTTCCGCCCTCTCGGATTATTGCTTCCCCTGCTTGGTTTTTGGTTGGCCAGGGGAGGGGTCCTCGGCTGTGCCAGCAGCCCCTGGGAAAGGTGCCGGGGCCAAGGCAGGAGGACTCGCAGGCTGCGCTTGCTGCAAGGCGCATTCCTGCAGGCTGTTGTTAAGAAAATAATAAAAATTGCTGCTCTCCTTCTCCCCACACGTTAGGATTTGGAGGGGTTCATGCTTCCAAAGAACAACAGTGACTTGTTCTCTGTGATACAGAAGAATAAATCACATGCAGTGTCCAGGAGATCTGCATTTCTGTAATCAAGAGCCTCATCTCTGGCCAAAAAGTACCTTGTGGGAATCGTGTTGTAGCGACTGGGAGGCCAGTAAAGAGCAATCTGAGCTTCTCCCACTCTGAAACACAGTGATTGCAATTCCATTTTCCTGGTCAGAAGCTGCAGCTTAGCAGCCATCTGCCTGACAACCTCCTTCAGACACCAGCCCAAGATCATTTCAATTGAAAAAAAAAATAAAATAAAGTTTCAGCTTTTAGGGAAATAGAGTTTTTGGTTTCTTTCTAAGGAAAAACATGCAACACCATAAGGGTTGAGGGTATTCTTGGGGCGAAGAGAACAATATACCACTTTAGTTTTAATTTTATAGGGACGTGGTTCTACTTGTTTTTCTTTGAACAAAGCGTAATTCTTATTTCTTTGCCAGAAATGGTCATGACCTTTGATTTAGCCTTGATTTCTGAACAAGAGGAATTATTACTATAGTGTAAAATGGTTACATTTTACAATGTAAATGATACGATAAATGTCTGTGCAAATCCTTAGGCAGGACGACAGCACTTTAGCACTGCAAAATAATCATCCAAATTACCGACGCTGCCTTTGAACCGGTGAGTGTTTGCTATCACTCAATAAACCGAAGAGCCAGGAAGACAACACAGACTTAGCACAACAGGCTATGCCTGATATTGCTTAGAATCAGACTACGACGTTTTCAGCTCAAGGAAAAAAACCCAACAATTCCCATTTATACCGAGATCTTTCATTGTTTAGAAACTGCAAACCGACATCCCATGCTTTTGGCATTGATTGGTAAATAGCTGCCCATCATCAGAGGACAGGATTAAAGAATGTGGTCATTATTCCTTCCTCGTCAGGGAGAAATAAACTCACAACATTCTCCTTTGCTGCATGCACGGAGTTCAATTACAAAACCACGTTGTTCCTGAAGCCTCAGGGTCTGCGGGCTGGGCGCCCCGAAAGGCAAGAAGCCGCATTTCCCCAGGCGCTGTTAGGACAAGCTTGCTTTAAGCAATCCCTTTCTGAAAGCAGATCAGGGACAAGCCTCCCTGCGCTCCCTCCATCCCACGGACCATCACACGCTGCCATCGCCCCCCAGCCCCAGGGGGTCCCACCGGAGCGGAGGGCAGGTCCCGCATGGTGCCCCACCACGCCACCCCTGGCACCTACCGGCTGCTGCTCCCCGCTGGCCCCGCTGAGCCTACGGATGAAACTGCTGGGCTTGGGCTGGGGAGTTGCTGCTGTCCCGGCAGCAGGAGGTCACCAGGCTGCTGGTTTGATCTTCAGTTCATTTTCCATCTGAAAAGTTTAACTCCTTCATGTCCAGGAAGACGAAATATCAGCAGGACCAGCTGCACCACCGCGCTCATCCCTTGCCGGGATGTTGAGCACACCCTTGCATCAGGCTGCCAAAGATGAGGACACGAACCTGAGTGAAACCAGGATGTGGGGGGTCAGCGTGGGTGGTTTTGCTCTGAAACTTGGGGGTGAATTTGCTGCAGAGAAACCCACGGCAAGATCTTCTTCTTAACAACTTACACCCCCCTCAAGCCCCATCCCGAAGCCTCCTGTATTCCCACGCATTCCTGTGGCTGGCAAATCCCTGCTAGAGAGCCCTGGGGCTTACGGGAAGGAGAAAACCTTTTTTTCCCTTTCTCACCAAGCCCCTGGGAAATTGCAGGGGGTGGAAATCGCTTCTGGCAGAGGAGAAACCCAGATCTGCGAAGGCGTGCTGGGAGCTGGTCCTAAAACCTCCCAGCCACAGAGCTGCTGCCAGGAGCCCCCCCACCAGACACAGCCCGTCCGTGCCCATTCCTGGGCACCCAGCTCCCTCCCTGCTTTGTTCAGAGAGGGGTTCCTGGGGACGGGGACAGGCTTTGGTGGTCCAGCCTAAGAAGAAAGGGTGTTTGCTCATGTAAGAACAGAGGGAAGAAGATGCCCCTGCTTGGCCCTCACATCCCGCCGGGTTGGGAGGGTGCACTCCCTGTGCACTGTGCCCTGTACGTGGTACTACCATAATGAACAGGATGGGGTAGGGCCAGCCACCAGGATCTCAAAATACTGCTATTTCCAGCAAGATGCATAAAATGGTTACATGATGATGTCACCCTGACCTCCATGTTCCTCTTGTACTTCTCTGCCGTACAAATGCTGAGTGATGGAAATGCTTTCTGCCTTTCAAGGAGCTGCTTTCTGTCCCCTGTCCCCCGCTGCAGGCTTGCTCTCACCTTGAGCCACCACGCGTGCTCTGGGCAGACTGTTCAGGTTCGGCAGAGTAGAATTTTTAGGCTCCTGCCCCCCAGGAAACTAAGCTAAGTCTGACTGTGGTGAAAGCTTCTTCAAACACCACTTCTTAGGCATGAAATCATGGCTTGATATGAAACCCTGCTCTTGGAGGTGCTGTCACATGTGGGCTGCCCTCTCACTCGGCTGCGGTGGCAGTCGGAGGAAAGGGACAGGCACGAACACTTACCGGCCTCCTCCGCAAGAGGATGGGTGGGGTGGGCAGGCTGCGGGTCATCACAGGGAAGGCCATGGCAGGGACAGGAGCATTTCACAGGGTACGCAGGAAGGCAGCAGGCCAAGTTGTGCAGGCACAGCCCAACGTGCCCCGGGGTGTTGCAGTGCCCCGTGGGCACCTGCCCACCCCTGCTTAACCTCCGCATCCATTCCAGCACATCAGCCCACGCATCCGCAGGAGTCTGTATGGGTCCTCATCGCTGGCAACAAGGTGCTCAGAGCAAACGATAAACATGAGGCTCCTGCAACTTGTGGCTCCGATGCTGGCATGTCCCACCACGTACCCTGAGTCTGGGCTTCATTTGCTAGCTCCCCTGGGCTTTGTCCAGACCCCTGAATGAATCCAGGGCATTTTAGCCCCATATCAATAACGTGAACCTCAGCCAGCCCCTCCAGGGTGGATGCACCCGTCAGTGTCTCTTCCTGCCCAGGTGACTCCCAAAGGACCATCGGTGCCATGGCCTCCCCCCTCAAGCACCCAGGCACGCTGAGTTACATAAAAGGTGACTTTTGTCCCCAATAATAGCAGCCTTGATGAAAGAGGAGCCCAAGTGAAGGAGAGGGAGGGTAGAGGCACCCCCTGCCCTTCCCTCCCAGAGCAGGAGGCTCTGACTGCAGTGCTGCTACTGCAGCTCACGTATCGTTACTGTCCATGGCACACAAGACGACGGCCGACACACAATCCCGGTGCAGACACCCTTATCGAAGGGCTGCAGCAGCTTTTCATTCATCCTGAGATCAGCCCCACTATGTGACTGGACTTAAAGGCCAATATTTAAGACAATTTTTTGAACCTCGCTCTGGAGGAAGGGCAGCTTTGGGGCTTTTGATTTCAAGTACGAAAAACGTAGTTATGGGTAATGATGCCTCCTGCTGCAGCACAAGCAAGAAACCTTTCTGTGTTTCACGGCTGGTCCCTGTGTCCTACAGTAAAAGAAGGTTTCTGCTTTCATTACAAAACGTATTTGTATTTCAGCCTGAAAGGCCGTCTCATCTGGGAGCTCTCTAGCGGCCAGCAGTCTCTCCTGCATCTGGTGTTACTTAGCCAGCAATTTTTCTTCTGCGTTGCCTGGGGGCCAAAAGTATTCCCCAAAAGGCGAAACACGGGTTAAAATTGTTTAGAGAACAAAACTCTGTTAGAATGTTTTATTGGAGTCCGGGGAAATTACTTTTAAAATACATACACATAATATTAGCAGCAATAATACACTTTTTAAAAGTCCACTGTAAAAGTAATGATGTTTCAGAATGAAGCCAGCGTTTCAAACCCGTCCGTACAGAGATCACATCAGACACACGGCTTATGTTTCCACTTTCCATGGTGCGAAAGAAAATACGCTGCTAAACATATGTACCTTTAGCTAACGTTTGCTGAACCTGGAGTTTGGTCGTGTCACTGCTTGAACTCAGAAAGCTTCGGTTTCACAGAGCTAAAACCAGGGGAGTTTTATTTACTGGCTTCCCAGTTTGTATCAAAATCACCCTTCTCAGTCCTTACTGGGTTCTGCCTAAATGCACCATGATGCTTAAATCAGCTGTTATACTTACATTATTATAGGGTGACAAATTAATCTGGGTCACAAATAGCGAACGTCGGACCTGTCCCAGCAGCGGCCTCACAGCGTTACACCGCAAAAGCTTAGGCTCGCCTGACTGACATCAACCTTCCGTCTTCCCCTGCGGCTGGGTGAGGGGTGGAGGTGCCCGTGGCCAGGGAGGGTGCCGGGGTGGGCAGTGTGGAGCCGCGCTGGCCACGCTGTGGGACCCTGCCCTCCGCCAGGCACCGGCACAAGGCAGCTTCAGTGCCCGGCCACCCCAGCCTTAGCCCTTACTGATGCTAATTGAGCAGTTGCATTAAATGCTGGTGATTTCTCAGCTGAAAATAGAGAGACTGGGTTACCTCTATATACACCTTTTGTGAGAAGCAGCAAGGTCTCCTATTTTTCACCTCCTCACGTGGAGGAGCCCAGTGGGCTGTGGGCATTTGGGGGGGTAGTTCAAGTCCCAGCTCATTTGGACCCTGCCTGGGGTACACTAGATCCAAGCATGTTATACGTTACTTCAGGTTATGGTTACCTGCCCTTGGTTGCATTTTCTGGGGAGAACAGGCACTCGGGAGGACCGTTCCCGTTTGCAGAAAGGTGCCACTGGCTGGGGTAGAGAAAGAGGTGGCATGGGGGGGATCTGCTGGCATGCATGCTCTGAAGCTAGTCTGAGATTTCCACATCATCTTTAAAAAAGTGTAAAAAAAAATTGAAAACAACAGAACAATGAAATCTGAGCAAACAACACTAATGGATTTTTTTCATAATTTAACTACCTCCTACGTTTATAAGTGAAAGAGAAACATCCAGAGGTTCCTAGTTTGAGATCTCATTTCCTTGTTAATTAGAAACGTCCTGAATACTTCTCAGTCTCCGTTTTCAGATGTTACCTTCTTACAGAAATGACTATTTAAAGCATTCTTCTTTTTGTTAAGAAACACAGCTTTTCATTTAAAAAAAAAAAAGTTGTTTTTTCATTCTTATTACAGCCCCATGTTTGTGGGTTTTTTTTTTTAATATTGGAAGAAGCATTTTTCTAAACTTAAAGAAACCTTCTCAGAAGGGGTAGAGATATTAAATATTTCTGAGATGCAGTTTTCTTTGATTTCCAAAGAATTTGATTCAAGCGCTAGAAAGCTGCAGAACCTAATCCCAGTGAGAGAGCAGTAACAGAGCCAGGCTCTTCCTAAGCCTTCGAGACCCTTTCAAGTTGGTCTGAAAACCCCATTGTTAATCAAAATAATTGCATGAGAACCAATCAGGAAATCCAGAAACATTCAAAATGAAAACTTGTCATTACAAATTCACCATAGCGGCTAAAAAACAGATTATCTCGGTCAAAAACTGTGGGAAAGTTTGCTTTGTAGCAGTAGGGGCAGAAATAAATATTTGCCCAATCTGTTTTGTTTATCCTAAAAACATATATACATGTGCAGCACTTCAATTAAACACTATTTTCTTTTCCCCCATGTGCACATCATTTGAACTGCCCGTGTGAGGAGCTTTTAAAGCATGTCTCGCAGGAGCCAGGGCGATGGCTCGGCGCCAGCGAGTTACTCAGACGGTTACGCCATGGCGGGGCAGGTTGGGCTGCTTTGAATTTTAAGCCTCATTTCTTCTGTCTCACCTCTGAGTCCACCGAAACAGAGCTGACCCCTTGTATAATATAAAGCAATTTAAAGCAGACGCACAAAGCGCCGCTGAAAACGTACCTGCGCACGTGTTGTTAGTTTTGCCGGTAAAGCCCAGGCGCATCTGCGCGGCTGAGGCTGGTGCTCGCTGGGGAGCAGGCACAGGGTGAAGGGGTTGGGGTGCTGACAGGGTCTGTTCCACCAAGGCAACATGCAGATTCCTCAAATTACAGCATTTAAACCATTTAAGAAACTGCATGCTTTCTCGAGGAAGAGTGGTGCTGGGGATGAGCTTGACCCCACGTGGGGACCAGGAGTGGAGTCCTTCATCTCCTCCTGGTTATGCCAAGATACCCAGCACCCACACTGGCCCTCGCCATCCGGACTAACACCAGCACTGCCAGTCCCTCTCCCATGGATCCCATTCCCTGCTAATGGGGTTCCTGGGGGCTTCTTCCGAGGGGGCCCTGCCCTCCCCAGAGGTTCAGCATTCTCACCAATTTCAAGTCAAGTGACTGCTTGAGCTAAGGCCCAGCGTGCTTGGGGACACCAGGCTAAACCAAGTGGCTCAAACCACAGCTGTTAGAGCCCTGCAGTGCTCACGACCCTCTCCTGTAGATATCCCAAGCACAAAGTCCTCTGTGCTGACCATCGCTTTTGCAGGGACATGGTCAGATGTCCATGGATGCGAAAGGTCTCCTCCAGTCTGAGCTCTCTTTTGCAACAGCTGTTCGCAAAGTCGGTGGTGCGCTTTGTTTTGAAAGTAAGGTGCATGCTTATAAACATGTCATTTTAAAATGCAGTTGTTTAAACAAAAATCAGAAAAATAAAAGGAAAAAACTTCCATCCCAGTGGCCCAACTGTCCTGGTCCACTCCCCTGTGGCAGCAACATTCAAACAGGTGAGGAGGAGAGAAAAACAAGGGCTGGAAAAATAACAAATGGTTGCCACATTTAAAGACACCTGTTGCAAGTGATCGCAGCAGAAAATAGTTGAGAACATTTTAGAAAATACATGGATGATGCCCATAACCCATCACTGCTCCTGAGGGGGCTGAGGACCTCTGGCCTCTTCACCCTGGGATCCCACCAGAGCATCTGCTGATCCTGCTGGCATCACATGAAAGTGCAAGCATCCTCTGTGAGTTATAAAGATCCTTTCAAAATCTCTTCTTGTCTGAACTCACAGCTAAACAAAAGTACAGCTTATTTTGTCCAGATTTGGCAAGTCTTGGCTCTTTGTCATCTCAGGAGATTGGGGTCTTGGTGCTTCTCCCACTCAAGTCAACGGGAATGCCGCCACAGGCTCCAGACAGCAACCAGACCTTATCCTACAGGCTTATCTGTCGAGCTGACACCTTTCAGTTTCCCAGCGCCTACCACAACAGTACGTTTGCCAGAGCTGAGCATTGCTACGAGTAGAGCGGGACAGCCAGCAGCCTTCTGCTGCTGCACAGGCAGGCGATGATGCTCAGTCATGACTGCTGTGTGTCCCTCCGAGCTCAAACCTCACACCCACTGCTGAACCAACCATGTCCTGGGAGCCCCTGCAGCAGGGACTGAGCTGGAGGGACCTCCAGGATGTCCCCAGCTCTGGGTCGATGGTTGGGGTTTCTCTTCCCTGGCCATGGGGCAGCACTGCAGGTGCGATGTGGTTTAGGAATGAGAAATTCTGGCATTTTGCTCCAGCTCTCAGCGCAGCGAAGGGCTGGCTCACCCCACAATGCTGCTGCAGGGACCAGCCAGGCCTGTGACAGCACATGAGTTTGCACCACTTCTATGTGAGGAAGACGACTGGTTTGACACAACACTGTTTCCAAGCAGTGGTGGTTACGGGCTGGTTCCCTGCATGGTTGAATTTCATTTTCAGCCTATTTCTATAGGATATAGCGAATTTTTGTAAAACCGTGGAAGCAGACACCCTGCATGCATCCCCTCGCAGAACCATTGCTTCTGGTGGACACCAGGAGTGCTCCTAGCCACCCGCGCTGCTGTCCTGCGGCACCTCTCTGGCATCACAAGCCGTTGCCGCAGCTGGTGACCCATCAAAGCCAACTGACAGCTCTGCCCAGCTATTTACGCCTCCATGTGCACAGACTCAGAACTGCCCCAGCAGAACAGGCAGAGGAGACGCACTGTGACCAGGAGCAGACACCTTCTTCCCACCCCTGGGAAGAAATGGAGAAACCCAAAGGGAGTCAAGGGCACCTTAACGGGAACAGAAACCAACAGGGAGCTGTGCTGGGAGGGAAAGAGGCCGAGGAGCAGGATTGTAGATGAACAACATGTGCAGCGTAATTAATCTAGATTAGTTTTTATTTTACAGCATTAACAGCCCGCAGTCACAGCATGCGGTGATGTGGTCCTGCGAGTTCCCAGCCTGCGCAGGGCTGGGCCGGATCGCCCGCTGCTGGGAGAGCTCCAAGCACGGCGTCAGCGCGCAGGAAGCGGTGCTGGTGACTCACCGGCTGCATGCTTGCCTGGAGACTAATGAACTAATACCCAGCACTCTGGCCCTTTCCACGGCCCCCCTTCCATTAATCTTCCAGTTAAAAAGCGCAGCAGTCGCTCAAGGGGGAAATTCCCACAGAGCAGAAGGATTTGTGCAGGCAGCCCCCCCAGCACCGACCTCCTTGGCAGCCCTCGCAGATCCAAATGTCCGACTCCTCCGACCCGGCATCCGTGCTTGGGAGCCGCTGGGATTTATGGCTCTTCCTCCCGAGTGCCCTTGGAGGCTGGGTGTCCTGCAGCGCATGCCAGGGGATGGGGGCAGGGTCTTGCCCTGGTGTCAGGCTGCTCGTGACGACATCTTTGCTCCCATGAAAGATTCACCTTGGCATTTTTTCACAGATTCCACCTTCTGCAATAGCAAGTTGCCTATCCGAAGCACTCACACCCATCCTCAACAGCCTCCCAGCCTCCCCCCGCCACACAAACCCTGGAGATCTGGGGTTTTGCTTTCCCTAGATTACAAATTGCCACATGCTGTCCCGTTACCGACACGTACTGCCCCTTTAAGGGGCTCACATACATGTTGTGCCTGGAGTAGCAATAGAGCTTTTCGAGCCTCAAAAATCTGAATGGGACAACCAGTGCAACCAGGGACTGGGGGTCCAGTTACCACACAGCTATTTTACTCCATCCTTTAACTTTATTTTATATTCGTATTTTTCAGTATAATAGAATACAACTTATTTTACATAATGTATACAAACTATATCACAATGCTTTACAGTGCAAAGCATGAATTACATGGTAAAAACTGGGAGAAAAACGATGAGGTCCTCTGCACTGCCAAGCCCCTTGTTTTCTCCGTATTCGGTGACCTCCCAGGACACCCTTGATCTAGTGGGAAACTCCCACTTGACTATTTACTGTCCCCAGGGTGAATTTGGCCCGTCAGCAAGGTGTTCCACCTCTCCAGAACACAGGCAGGGCTGGAGCCCCGCTGCTACCTGCCTGCCCTCACTGCCCAGCCCTGCAGCCAGCCTGAGGACTTGTCAAATTTAACCTCCCCTTCTTATCATCTCCATTTTTTCACAAACAAAAAGCAGCTCTCCTTTTGAGCAACATAATTATTCTCAAAGTAATTACTGCAAACTCAGGGGAAAAACAAACCAGCACAACCCACCTCACTCTTTTCTCCGAGGACGAGCTATTTTTTGCACAACACACGGGTGGCCCCAGATAAACCACTGGGTTTGGCAACGCCGTTTGCTGCGTTTGTGAAAGCAATAAATCCATCACAGCTGCACAGTAACAGAGCCAGCGCAGGATGGGGACCTGTCTCCTCTGATAGTCTCTTTCTGTAGCTGCTTCATGAACGCAGCTAGGAAAAGCACTCACAACCGCCATCCATAATACTGTCGGATATTGTAAGTGACGTTAGATTGACGACTGCCAGGACTCTGACACCTGGCAACGAGAGTACCAACAAGGGGAAAAAGGGAAGATTTTGGAGGCTGAGAGATAACAGGGTGGTAGGTGACAGGAGCTGCCAGGAACTGGGGGTCACACACACCATGGGGAGACTGCAAGGACAGACAGAGGGAGACTGACCTTACTGCCAGAAGAAAAAAGTTTTCAGATGGATGCCCAAGGTGATGCCTGTAGGAATCCTGCATGAAACACGCACACCCCTATGCAAACAGGCACGCAGAGCAACAAAAGGAAGGTACTGGCCACGGCTTCCCCCAGTGCTTGCGTTACTGCAGAAGATCCCATTGTGAACAGGGTGCTATTTTAACAAATATTTTTAATGAGTAATAAGAATAATAAACCACCCATTTTCCATTCCGTAACCTAATGGAATAAATGTATAAATTCACAGCATCTGTACAACAATGTCCTGTCCAGAAACTTCCCCAAATATGGAAAGATCAGGATCCCTTCCTGAAAGAGCAAAACTGAACACACCCATGGCAGAACTGATGACAACTGGCAGCAAAAGAGCAAAGGCAGGCGTGTAGGAATAAGTTTCGCTACAACACTTAAATTAGAAACACAGGTCAAATATACATTAGCTGGGTAGGAAAAAAATTGTTAGTGAACAAGAAACCAGAGAGTTTTCCTAACTTCAGAGTCTCCTTCCTCTCCTAATCCCCTCCATTCCAGTTCCACATCAATGAATCAGACGTTGACCTAAAACCTTTGCAGCCGGAGAATTAGCCAAATGCTTGAATTAAATATTGCTTACAAAAATCTGTTTCCTTTTCTTAACAGCAAACTTTCCAACTGGGAAAAGAGTTTGAGGCCCACATGCTTTCTAAGTTTGTAGAAATAGAAGTTTTTCTCTCCTGCATCCCATCCCTCATAATCTGGAAAAGATACAGCCTTACACATCAAATTCTTTTCCAGGAGAAACTCAGCAGGATATTTGCTTAACCAGGAGGAATTTTCTACATCTAAACGATCCTTGAATGATGTCTTCATTTTTGATCACACTTCCTGTAGTTGTTGAAACCACTTCAAGTACAACAGGTCTCTGCTGACCCTGGTGGTTGCCGTTCTGTGTTCCAGGAATTGCTTCTGACCAGGACCCAGAGCATCTGCTGTGGCTCTCCTGGACTCAGCAGCCAAGGACGAACCTACCTCAGCTTGACTGCAAGGTCAAGTGCTACCATGAGGTCATTCCAGCAGAAAAAATTAAATCTCAGATCCTGCCCACATAACTGCACTTACCAAGAAACTTCCAAACAACCCAACAAAAACAAACAAAAAACCCCACAACCCCATGTCCCTCCAATTTTATCATATATTTCAATTATATAGTTATAATCTTTGGAGCAGACAAGCCGTGGCTCATTGAGTACACACTATGTTCAGTTTTGGGCCTTTCTCTACAAGACAGACATCGAGAGTGCATCCAAAGAGGAGCAATGAAGCTGTTGAAGGTGCAAGTCTGATGAGGAATGGCTGAGGGAACTGGGGTTGTTTAGCCTGGAGAAAAGGAGGCTGAGGAAAAGGAGAGACCTTATCGCTCTCTACAACTACCTGAAAGGAGGCTGTAGTCAGGTGGGGGTCGGTCTCTTCTCCCAAGTAACAAGTGACAGGGCAAGAGGAAATGGCCAGAGGAGGTTGAAATGAGATATTAGGAAAAACTTCTTCACCAAAAGGGTTGTCAATCACTGGAACAGGCTGCCCAGGGAAGTGGTTGAGTCACCATCCCTGGAGGTATTTAGAAGGTGGGTAGATGTGGTGCTTAGGGACATGGTTGAGTGGTGGACTTGTCAGTGCTAGGTTAATGGTTGGAATCGATGATCTTAAAGGTCTTTTCCAACCTAAACGATTCCATGAAATTAAGCCTACACAATGGTCTTGCAAACAAAATGCATTGCCAGTTACATGTGGCCACATTGGCAGAGGCAGCTGAACTATGGCTTAAGTTTTCAAGAACAGACTAAGACTTGGGGAATAGGAATGGGTCCTACCCAACTAATTTTGCTTTTAATCAATGGAGGTACATGAGCTTTTATCTCTACTTAAAATTTGGACATGATGTACAACTGATAAAGATGGTAACTGTAACCACAAATACTAAAATAGTAAAGTGTTATTAAGTAAGTACTGGCTAGTCCATACAAAGCTTCTCTTTCAGAGAAGGTTATGGCTATGATTACAAAACATTTAAAGCCTAAATAGGACTTTGGTGACTGTATTACGGTCCCATTTCCTTAGCCCATCAGTCATCACTCTTGGCTCAGCTTATGAGCTGCAACCATTTCTCAGATCATGGAAAGGAGGCTGTATCTTCCCTACAAGCAAGCAGAAGACCATCACGTTTAAGTAATGATGGAAGCTTTGCCTGTGGAAAATATCATCATTTAAGTTTCCACAATGGTGGCATAACTGGAATATCTAAGTAATCGTGTGAGTGTTTTCTTGGACTAGTACTAAGATTACTGCATAAGAGGAAACACTTTGAAGTTCTGGCAAAAACGAGAACTGGAACTGGTGGCTTTATATCCTGCTGGGCCTTTCAGGGGCCATAGGCATATATTTAGAGCAGCAATTAGATCAAGCTTTTCTGTTGTTCTTGAGAAATGTTTCTATGTTTCTTGAGAATTCTTCCTCAACAAGACAGAAAAAGGAGGCAGCTCTCCCTATGTCACTCCTGACTTGCAGAGGATGGCTTTACATAATGCTCTGCAAATGCACAAGGATGGGCTCAAGGAGAACATGTAGCCTAGGGCCCACTCCTACAAAGAAGCACCTGCCAACAAACCTGGAAGCATTGCAGACTTGAAGTGAGCTCACTGCTGTGGTCTGCGTACATGCAAAGACATCTTCCCGCCTTCTCCACCACATTGGCATGCTCTAGCCACAGGGAAAATGTGCTGTAGACCTCATCCAGCGAGTTTCTCTGAAGCTCTGCTTGAGGCCTTATGTTCTTTGTAGGAACACAGGGCCATGATTCAAGGCAAGATCATAACACAGACCCTTCGAAACTACTCCAATGCAGATGGCACCCTACCCTATCACTGCAGCCAAGATCAATTCCTACATGCCATAGCCTGCTCTCTCCATAAAGCAATTAAGACACATAGAGCAAACTTCATACACAAGTTGTTTTGGTGGCTAAACAACGACTAGTGGACAAGACACAAAAATAAAGGCCAAAAAAAAAAAGTCTAGTGTGGTACCAATTAGCTTAGAACCACCTTTTTGCTTTACCCTCCCTTGCTTCAATTGCATCAGTACTTTTTAATACAATCTTTATCACATCTTATTCATGAAAACATTATTCAATTCTGTTAAAGCAAAATAGATTACAACGTATAATTTCCTAGGATTTCTTGCTCATGGCATGCTAAGTCATGTTGATTCCTGTTCTAGATGTGCAAATGGAGATGTGTTGAGCTTTGAAGGATACAGAAGATCCCACTAAATAGCCCTTCTTCAGAAAGTGCTATATGTAGATATAAGGACCACTGAAATAGTCCAGAAAACATAGACCATATCCTAAGGCAGTGATGCTTCAAACATGTGCTGAAGCCCATAAAAATAAGTTAAAGGCTGTGTTGACAGACAGGATGAAGGGAAAATCTGTTTCTGGGATTAGTAGTTACAAAAGGTCTTCCAGATTCTGGAGTAATCACAGGATGAGATTTCCAGATGGCTAACCAGTATCTCAGTAAAACCAATGAAGAAACACACATCCCTAAAGTCACCAGGCACAGCAAATCTTCTAGATAAATGGCATCTCAAGGGTACTCCTGAGAATGGCCACATGAAGGTGGCATTCAAAATCTTCTCCAAACGAGGGCCAGCCTCTCTAAAACTGGTCAAAATCTCCTCACCTTCCTGGAAGCAGGAGGAGGGAAAACTGCTTCTTGCCCTACCTGCAGCCCTGGGCAGACCCACGCTGATGGAGGGGCACACTGAGCCCTTTTGGAAGGATTTCTTTGGAGCACTGTCGTAAGACAGACAAACCTGGACACAGCAAGGAAGTGGCATATGTTTGTGAGATGCCCCAAAAATTCTCACTATGCCCCCATGCCAGCTTGGCTTATCTGCTTTTTTAAAAGCTGCTGTTTTGGGATGAGGGTGAAGACACTTGGTAAGGTCAAAATAAGGCATGAAGTGCCATCAGGGAGTTACTCCTCCAGGGAGCTGAAAAGACAGAACATCTTCAGATGTAGTCTTCCTCAGATTTCAGTGTGAGATTCGGGCATTAGAGCAAGTGAAACATGGCAGGAGCCATAAAAAGCAAGCTGGTGGCCTCCTCCAAGCCGTCTCGAAAGCACTGGAGCCCTCACAGGGCCAGGCACCAGGCCGATGGCTCAGTCCAGGAGTGCTTCCACTGCTCCAGCTGACAGCTTGGCAGTGCTGCAAGGAGCAACGGGAAAAGGCAACAATCAGATGACAGAAATCAAGAATCTGACCCAAAAGTTTGCTGAGCCAGCCTTGGCTTAAAGCCAGGGAGAAGTGGCAACAGTCACTACACAAGGAAGGTTTGGGAAATGGTTTTGCCCGTGGAATAATGCAACGTTTGCCTTCATTTACCAAGGAAACTATTCAGACAGGACAGCAGGTACGCAGGCTGGAGGGTATGGGGACCATGGCACCCCCCCATTTCTGTGCCAGCAGAGTTATGCTGCACAGCTTATCTAGCAGACAGGGCTCCTGCTCCTCATTAACAGCACTGGGCAAGGTCCTGTGTCAAGGAGGGAAGGGCCCCGAGGCTGGGGCAGAGCGGGTGGCAGAAGAGCTTTCTCCTAAGCTTCAGGAAAGGAGAAAGGCAAAGGCAGGGGCTTAAGGATGGAGGAGCCTCACTCCAGGCTCTCCTGGCTCAGGCCTCCCCCGGAGCGCTGTAACACTGGTCCTTCACGTGGCATGAGGCAGATTTGAAAACAAACTCACCTAAAACCAATCGTTAATTCTTGCTAAACACTTCCATATTTTTTTTTAAACAAACCAACCAACCCACCCAAACAACTTTCAGTCTTCTGCCCTTGCAGGCCTAGCACAGATGAAGTGGCTTACTGACACGAGACGAGGCACACTGAGACCGCGTCCCGGCACAAAGGCAGGTGCGAGGAAACGGGGAGCATATATCTATGTTCTTCACAGCAGTTCACTACAGAACCAATGCTTTTCAGCAAATACGGCACAGAAAATCCAGGTGAGGAGAAAACAGAGTTTTCTCTTTCCAGCAGGCAGGCAGACCAGCACGTCGCTGCCAGCGTGCAGCTCACCCAGAGGTGGAGCCTGCCAGTCTGAGGATTTCCCCCTCAGAGCAAGTTACCTCCCATCCAGGTACAAAACAGATGCAAGAACCAAGCCAGGCCAGCGCTCTCAGCTGCTCACAGGAAGTCTTTAAAAGCTGAATGACAAGCTGCAGAGCAGATGTTCACTCTTGGCAGCAGCTACAGCCATGTTGTGGTGTATCGTTTTGCTTTTTCAGCTCTGGCCAAAAACGATGCACATTTCCTCCGTGCTGTGTTATGTAGAAGAGACTGAACCTGAATGTGATGATATATTCTAATAGACATTAGCAAACTTCTCTGGTAGGATTCCAAGTACTTTACTGGCAGTTCATCAGTGCCCTGAACACCACCACTCTGAATAACTAAGACGCTGAATCCCAGAAATGAGACAGCGGTTACGGTTACTTTATGGTTCAGGCATCATTTACAAAAGGCTCTCGGAGGAGTGCAAAAGCAGATTTCTGGAGGAAGCTGGAAGAGGACAAAAGAGCTGCCTGTGCTTTGCCTAGCACTCCCCAGCAGGCTGCAAGCACCAATTTTCACATAGTTTAAAAGAAAAAAAAAAGTGAGTAATATTTGCTAATAGCTTACAGTTTGATATGGAGTTAAGTCAGATTCACAGAGCTGATTTGGCTCAGGATACAGCGTCTTTCTTAAATATGCACGCTTGAAGATGAATCACATGTGTCTCGTAAGGACTCTGTTCCTAAAATTTGCTTTCCCATAACCGTTTAAGGTTCCCATTCTGCAATAAAACATGATGTCATTATTTATATTAATGAAGAGAATGGTGCTCAGATCAAATCTAGGAAACCAGTCTCTTCCCTCTTAAAGTTTCGTAACCATGTTAACTTTCTTACCAGATCAGAGAGTGTGTAAGAACTGGCCAGGATATAAATAGAAACATGGAAAGATGAAAAAGGTGCAAAAGTGATCCAAAACACATACTTGACACATTTCTTTTGTTCTTAGAAAACTGGCTAAGTTAAAAGTGATGTAGTTCTCATTGCTCTCACTCTGTCCATATTAGGGAGATTAAACTTCCGCACAGGAGAGCTGCAACTGAAAAATATTGCCATTATACTAAGCACAAATAGCTTTTTCTTGAACACCGAGCATGCACGTGGCCTCCCCTCGCCCCCCCAGCTTACATTTTATGAGATTTTGGACAGTCAGACAAAACTCTCCTTCCATATGTTCAGGATGTTAAGATTTCAACCTCCTTGCAGCAGGAAAATAAAGTCATCTTCTTTGTAATGCCACAGCACCGAGCACACACACAGCACTTAAACAGTAACGCATGAACTGATCTCTGCCATTGCTGAGAACTGCAGGGATCCCGTAGCCGGTCTTGTTCCTGTCATGTCTGCAGATGCTCTGTTAAGGACTCCAGGGACATAGAGCAATTACTAGGGTTTGTTTCTGCTTTCCAGGAGCAGTTCTGTTTAGGAGAGAATAGAAAGGGATTATTTTTACCTTATAGTTTGGACTTACAGGGTGTGAACTGAGTTTTTTTTTCCCACAGAGATACATCGTTGTAACAACTAAGTATTACAGTGCCTTGAAACAGGGGGTTCCTTCTGAGCAGTGTACACAATCCCAAAGGCTAACGAGGGTGAAAAGTAGGACCCAATTAGCAGCGCAGCTGGGGGCTGCACAGTCACAAGGACTGCTGCATTCGGGCCACACACTGAGGGCTGCTTAAAGGTTTTTTTCTTTTGTTTTGAGTGGCTTTGTTGGTTTGTGGGGTTTTTTGCTTTGAATCTGCTATACTTGACATCTGCTTCTGGTAAAATTAAAAACCTCTTATTTTATTTAACATTAAATGTAGATTAAAACAGTACTGTGAACTGCATTGTCTGAATCCGTGGGATTGCAGGAAGTATCTATGAAGCATTTTCCACTTGCATGTGTATAGAGAACAAAACATCTAAGTGAAGGTAACTTTTTCCATATCTATTACATACATCATTATATACAAGAGAGAATTAGACAAAACAAAACTAGAACAAAGATTCTTTGAAGTTTCAAAAGAATCTTTGTCTGTCTTAGCCATAGGGACGGCTTAAGCAAAGCTCCATGGATGAGGCAATGAATGAGGCGACAGATGCATCAAAAGCATCTCACTCGTAATACACAATTTAGCCAAAGTCATACTAAGACCACGCAGAGGACGTGCTGACACCAACATAACTTTTCCCTACAGCAGGAAAGGTCCACAGATCTTACCTTCTCCTGACGTAGTCAGGCACAGGTCCACCCTTCACTGTGCCCTACAACAGTTCTGGCACTTTGACCAGTAGAGCTGCTGTTACCTAGGGCTGTTTGTACCTGCCCCGGCACCGTGCCACCACGGCAGTGCACGCATCTGCACTCTGCGAGATGATCTCCACCAAATCTCACCCCACGTTTCCTGCAGCAGTGATCGCTGAGACACAAGTCTTCGCTTCCTGGAGACCTCAGTGACTTTAATTAAACCTCTTGGACATAACTGGCAGCTAATTTATTGTTCACCTGCTCAATGCTGCAAGCAAAGGTCCACATCATCTCCGTGTTGTTGCAAAAAGCAGGAGAAGTCTTCTGCACTCGTGGAGAGGGAAACCTGCAGGCCCAGCTCTCACTCGGTGGTGGGAGGTGCTGGCCTCGCGTGGGCGACAGGAAGCCTGGGGTCACAGCAGACCCACAGGTCAATGCCAGGAAGGAGGAAAGAATGGAGCAGGCTTCCCAGGAGGTTCAGACACGGAGCAGGAAGGCAGATACTGCCCCTCAGGCCCCTCTCTTGCACAGCGCATTGAGCAGCACCTTCTACCTCGCCGCATCCAAAGTCACATAGGGCCAGCTCCTCCCCACGCAGGGTGGCCGGTGGCTAAAGGCCATCCATCGCCATGCTGGCTGAGGTTGGGAGGCAGCAAGGCAGTAAACAGGAACAGAGAAGATAGGGATGCTCTCTCAAGGCCTGAAGACTCCTTTTCTCCTCTGAGGTAAAGCCCAGAATCACCCCATTCCTTCCCAGATCTGCTCACTTTGCCCTTCCCTTCCCAATGCCCACTCCTCCCATGCCCCTCCTTTGCACTGTGCAGGAACTTTGCCCAAAACACACTATTTTCCCCTCATTTCCTTCCTCTCAAGACACCTGGAACTTCCTCCTGCAGGCTCCTGCCACCCCTCACGGTGACACGGGCCAGGCCACACTTCCCAGGGCAGCAGCTCATTGTCTGTGAAAGCAAAACAATCGCCCGCACAGCACAGGCTGCTGGGTGACACGCTCGGAGACAACACAACTATGGATGCAAGGGCTTTTACATACTGAAGGTAAGCAACTTATTTCAGGAAAAAAAAGGCTGACATATCCAAGGAAAAACAGAAGCAGCAACTACCAGCAAGGACCCCCTCCAGAAGGCTGTAGGGGAATATTTTCCATCATGAAACGTGATGAAATGCTTTTGAGACTTGTGTTTTGACATCTCAGGCTGTTAGTAGAAGCTGCTTGCTTAAAAGTGTCAGTTTTGCATGCAATAAGCAATGCAGAAACAAAAGAAAAAAATCCTTTCCTGCTCCAATGCCATTTTAAAAGTTATTGGGAGGCAGCCGATATATTTGAAGAAGCTTTTTAAACTCCCCCTTGCAAGCTGAGATGCCCCAACGGAGACCTGCACGCACAGCAAATGTCACACAACTCCAACTTCACCCTTCCAACATACTGAATTTTAAAAGCTTGAAACAGTTTAAGTTTTACCTGAACCTATCCCGTTAAAACTGTACCGAGAAGCACAAAGCTTCGTTCTGCTAAGAGACTGCATAGGCGAGTTGAGTTTTATGCAACGCCCTGCTACGCCAAGCTGTCTCTGCCACAGCGTTCGCTCAATTCAAGAAGCCATGCGAACACACAGCTTGCTTTGCCGGCTCATTGAACACGTGCTTGTAAAATAGAAGTTGCATAAATACGCTTTATATAAATGCAGGACTCCAGCTGAAAGCCAACCTGTAGTATATCGAGTGGTCAAAGTGTGACGACGTGGGTACTGCTAGCTACTGAAGTTCAGTTCTCCCACTCTGGACACTTGCACCCACTGGAGGTGTGTAATCAAATTTAATGAAATCAATCCTAGATCCCACTTTTCCAAAACCACCAGAACCCACATCACAGAAAATCAACTCAGCCTTCGTGACTGCAGAGAAAGCTGGAATGTTACGAGCTGGATGTAAGCAAAGCCATTATGTCTGCCTGAGTCTGCAGAGAGCTGCCACTCAACGACGGGGCAGCAACAGCTACAACCGGGGGAAAGTGGTCTGCTTGACCCCAAGACCTCCATCAATGCAGCGCTGAGCTTGAGCTGCTTTTGTACAAAGTTTGGATAGCCACAGATCCCTGAAGGAATGGCTTTTCCTTTTTCACATTCCAAGGGTCCTCTGTTTACTTCTTTTCAGCTTCATTAGTCAGAACCAGGAAGGGTGAAGTGGTGGTGTCCCGTTTAACAGCATTAACAGGATGTGACTCTACCCTGAGTCATCATCCTCCTTCTCCTCAACTGGAGATGGCTGCTCACACCTGGATCACTGGACACCTATGGTAATACTCATCAGGACAGACCGATTGCTTTCCAAGCTTCCTCTTCAGAGGCTGCAGGTAGCAACCTTCAAATTAAACAGTTATAACTTTATATTTTCACATTATCTTCACAACCAACACGACTGAAGACTTCAAATACACGCTCAAAATTTAAAGAATAAAATCGCTGTTTTCTGATGAAGTATCTGAGCCAGCAGGATCTAGCGGAAGCCCTACTTAGAATCCAAGAAACCTAGAAGTTAACCATACAGCTGCAGAATATGACTAAATACCCAATTATTGTTATTTTAGAATAAAGAACTTACCACATTTTAATATGCTCCAGTGAAATGTATTTCATGGGAACTGAAAATCATTTACATTAAGTGAACAAGGGAACACCACTGTTATGTACATGAGTCCATGTGATACGAGCAGAACTGAGGTGCCACAGTTGAGAAAGACCTCTGCCAGTACAGCAGTCTCATCTTCCATCTTGATACACATTACATCAAAGGCTTCGCTGACGAATTTCCTTGCCCATCTGAGTGCAGGCAGGAGCAAAGCTGCCCAGCAGACCCACATTCCAAGCAGATGCAACATCCTACACATCTGACAAAGCAATTCAGTTCTCAAAAGAATGCCCCAGGAGGACTCATTCTGCTGGAATTATTCCAGGATTTGTTTCTTAATTACTGGGGGAAGCATCAGTTTGGGGCAAATAATTTTTTTTACCAATCTTTCTAGATCTGAAATGAGAAACACCTTGTAAGTCAGAGTTTGGGGTTTTTTTTGTGTCTACTTATTCTCGTCCTGAACAGGGCCACGGATGTGCTAAGGAACACGCTCGCTCACTGCATAAGCAGTCTTTCACGTAAAGTCATCAGGGAGACAGTAACAAATGATTAACAGGCTGAGACACAATTAAGGAATGTATAAACATGACACTGCTCCGCAGGTGCACCATGGCAGCAACTTCAAGTTTACTGTTTAAAGCAGATGGATGAGAGTCCTTTATATCTGAAAGGGTTGGAAACTCAGGAGGAATTATAATTCAGAGAAGTGTGCAGAGGAAGGACGTACAACCGCTGCCACATGTACACAGACACACTAGCACCTGGCCAACCCAAGCGTGCAAGTGCAATTAAAATATCACTGTGAAGTTGCTGCAGGCTACATTTTCACTTACATGCCATTACAATAATTATGAAGAGGAAAAAAGTGAGCCATAAATGTCTATTACAATGTTGGATTGCAGTCAAGTTCTGCAACAGAAAAACTGCCAATCAACTGTGACTGCTACGCACGCCGTAGAAAACCCAAACGCCGTTATTATCACACCTAACGGCCTGTAATATTGATACTGAATCTTCACAAATGAGCAAACGTTTTGCTCACTTTTCACCCGTAGCATGACTCAGGAATAAACTAATTCAGTGTTTGCCTCCTTGGTCTAAGAAAAAGCGCTCTGTGCTGGTGTTTAGGGGACAGGAATTCGAGATGAAGTTACCGGCGGGTGTTGGGTGTGATATCTGGTACCAACAGGATCCCATGAACAGCAACAGGACAGACATACTTAATGCTCTAAGGCCCTTCCCCCATCCTCCCCAGCATCTAATGCATCCGGTAGAATGTTTTAATGTTAACTCTGATTTTAACTTTTTAAAATAGCAGAAGAGAAGAGAGGCAAGTTACCCAGGCTCTGGCCCCAGGACTTACCACAGCCTGGAGCGGAACCATGCTTGAACTACACCCTGGGGTGGATCCAAACCACACAGGGAGGACACTTCCCTTCCTCAAACTGCTCAAACATGCTGAAAACTACGTGACTCAGTAAATGTCCTTCTCCTGAGCCAGCACTGACGCAGAGCTCCAGAACTGCATCTGATTTACAATGCAGGTTAAGGACTGTAGGATTGTTGGTCGTCTTCAAGAATGCTCCATGAATGACACCCTGAGGGTGCCCAGTCACTAGAAAACCCGTAGCCCTTGCACAGAGGTTACACTTGTAGCCCATGTTCCCAATCTTCTCTCCCTGGGTTTGCACGCAGACCTGCCGGGGCACTGCTTTACCAGAGCACATGGAGGAGGAGAGGTCATACGGCTGTGAACCCCATTTGTACACAGCAAACAGGTAAATAGATTCCACTTTCAAAGTAAGTTTTAATTGATTTCATTAACGAGTAACTTGTCTTCTACTGCAATAAACCAGAGTGCAGAAGGTTACGTGGAGTGCTGAGATTTGGACTTAGGCTGAATGAAAGACTATGTACAATACAAATCAGCTTTCTGATGTGTTGTAAATTTATTCTTGTAATTTTTACCATTTATTCATCCCAAAAGACATATTGCATATTTGGAACATTTTTAAGTAAGAGCCACTATATTATTCAAGACAAGTAGTTTTGACATCAAAGTTGATGACATACCCGATAAAAGTATTTTCCAAAGCAAGAACTCCTTATAAGAAATATAAATAAACTTCAGAAATGATCTAGCGCGAAAACATTAAAATAGTAAATCCATTCCATACTGACGGCAGTACTTTACCACTCATAGTATGTGTGTGGTGTTTCTCAAAAAAAAAAAAATTAAAAAAAAAAATCAATTTCCTAACAGATGGTACTGAAAGAAATAGGGGCTATCTTTTGGATAAATTTTATTCCAAGAGAACAGAATGAACTGATCACTAAAATGTTTATTTCTCTCAAGTTACTAATTAATACGGTCAGGTAAGAACAAGTTACTTTTAGCTTAACCCAAGCTTTGGATTTGTTCATCTTTATCAGACAGGATGAAGGCATTACATGCTTGGGAGCACATCCGCATTTTCTGTGTATCACCTGACATAAAAGAATTACATCCCCGTACTAACATCTCCATTCCCATAGTTGAGAACTATTTAATTGCGAGTCTCAGTTACATCTCCACCCTCACGGTTGCTGAACACCAGTAACCACGATCTACCTTAGCGCATGCAAGCGCAACCTCAGAACAGCAACGTACACACATGCACCCCCCCTCGGTGCGTCAGAAGCGTTACATGGCCAGCACTGGGAATAACGCTGACCCAAATTGAGTAGACTGAAAAAATTTAAACGTAATCGAAATGCCTTCTAGAGGGAAGCGGCAGTAACAGGCAACAATGTGATGGGGCTGAGGGAAGAGAGCAAAATGTATGATCTTGGGAAAGGGACTGGTTTTGCTTCACCTTATGATCTAAGTAAATCAGAGTAACTTATGGGAAGCAATCAGTACAGAATTGAAGAACATAGAATAATTCATGCCTGTCAAAGCATTTAAAAATAGATTTTCACAAGTTTTTAAAAATGTGAATAAGTATTATCAGTGCTATTAAACCAAGACTTCTGTAAATCATCTGACATTCCAGGAAAAGTAATCACTACACTACTAGTAATCCAGACTAAAAACCAGCGGACAGATTGCAAAAACCAAGAGAAGGAATTACTCTATGAATGTTTTCCCTACTGTCCTGCAGGGATTCAGTTTTGGCTCACTACTGTTCAACAATGTACAATCAATAATCTAGAAAAGCTTCAGTAGTCATCCCCGTTAAAACCTGAAGGGGAAAAAACCCCAAACCATTGCTGAAGAGCCGAACAGTAATGGGAACAGACTGCTTGCCTACAGTGGTTTTTACCGAACACTATTGTAAAGTCAGAATCCACAAGACTGGGGTGATGTGAGAAATGCAGAGATTTGACTCACAAGATTAAATTCAAACATTAGAAGTCAGTGAATCCCCCAAAGGGTTCTGGTAGACAGCCAAATTAGAACTGCAGAGCAGGATCTAAAGCTTATTATTTATTTATATGATGTCAGTAAGGTCATTACTGTAAAGCGATGTTCTGTTCTGGCATCTACTCTTCAAAAAGGAACATTCAGAAAATCAGAAATAGTTTAAAAAACTGACAAAAAAGCTAGAGGGAAGAAAAAAAACTAAGAATAAAAAATTGAGACATTTAATCCACTCATACAAAGATTGGAAGGTATTTTGATTATGGTATGTCAAATCCCTGGCTCAGGACAAAACTTGCAGTAACAGAACATCCTCCAAGAGAGACACATTGACATCCAATGGCTGGGAGTCAAAGCAAGATGAACTCAGACACAGGGTTGGTGGGGTTGGTTTTTTTATTATTTTTTATTATTTTTTTTAAGAGGACAGTAGTTGCTCAAGTAACTTACCTACAGACGTGACTGATTTTCTGAAGTTCATAAAGCAAGAAATCTTTTTTCCTAAATACATGCTTGACTTCTTGACATTACGCTTCCGATGTTGAAGTCGTTCGGTGAAGTTTCCTGACTGTGATGCCCAGAACAGCAGTAAGATACGAGTTCCCTACACCAACAAATGGAAGTTTGAGCCTGTAATGGCCCTTACCACAGAAATCTGTGTTTCAATTGTCTATTTGCCTTCTACTTCTGGGAGCATTTAGCCAAATACTGGGAGGACCTACTGTTTTTAAAGCAGTAGCAGAACAACTTCTCTCCAAGCAGAACTTGGTTCTGTGGGCAAACCTTTGCTCGGTAATTTGAACAAGCTGGCACAAACTAAAAACTCAGGAAGGCAGGAAGAACTGGGAGACCCATACTGCAGCCCTATTCCCCACCAGAGGAGAAAGAGAGGAATTCTGTGTCCAGAAGCACAGAGGGACTGGGATGAGTAAATCAGCTGGATCTGAGGAATTCAGTGCAACTGTGTGCTGGAAGCAATCGCCCTTCAGATCCAGAGGTATATGCTCGAGAGACGGAGAGAATATGGCTTTCATGTGACTAGCTGCTATATTAATGGCAATTCAAAACCTTGAGACGGCTGCTAATGAAATGCTAATGGTGGACGGAAGGCCAGAGGGGAAAAAAGGCCCCCGGTGGAAAGCGTCCAGACCCAGTTGCAGAGCTAGTGCAAACCACAAAGGCTTCCCAAAAACCGCAAGGGTGACTTGGTGTTTCAAAGCACTCAGATGCTGCTGGTGGAATGAATCTTGGCAGTGGATTTGTCATGGAGAAGACTCAAGCTGAAGAAATGATTCTTGCAAGTGGCAGAACCCTACAGATTAAGGCAGGAGACATTCAAACTTTTATGTAAAGCACACTGAAAACTTGAACAGGTAACATACCTTCAGAAGACTTGATTAGAAAAATAAAAATAACTTAGGAATATACCCCAAAAATACACGCACAGATGATTACCTTCACTTAAGCCATCAGTCATTTGATACTAAGTTTCACTGTTTTATGAGAAAACTTTGCAATATATTGTGCAGGCTCACAATTCTCCATTTAGCACCAAAAAATCCAGAGATTCTGCAAGAAGGATCAGGCTAAGACTCTGGAAGAATGCATTTAATTCAGCTACAAGGAACAGGAAAATTACACTACATTTTTTATATATTGTGTATTTATATTTTTAAATAAAGACCTACTGTTGTAGTCCCCACATAGGTAGAATTATTTTTAAATTTAAGCGAAGGTACCTCAGTCATGACACCAGGAAAAAACTGAGGAAGTATTCAGATACTTTATTATATTAAATCTTCCAAATTGAACTAGCAACTGATAAAATGACTCTCTCATTTTTCTAGTATGAGGAAACTTCTTAAAATCTCAAACTTCAGTGCAAGCTCAGAGCACTTATTTTACAAGTAGACTTAAGAGCATCTTACACATTTGTGAAAAGCTGCTCATTACAGTAACTCCAAGGCTTAGCTCATCAAGCCTCGCAACTAAAAAGTACCTTAATATGAATATAAGAGCACACACATTTACCGCAAACAAACACAACAGAAAAACAGAAAGGTTTGTGCATAGAGTGCTTGCAAAATAAAAGCACTGAAGAACAGCAACTTCCCAGTCATCCAATCCTTCTCCAGGGATTCTCACACCAAAAGAGCGAACTGTGCATTTTAGCTCATTCCTGATCACGTTGAACATGCAAATGTCAAGAACTCCTGGGAAAGGCACTGTATTAGGGAGCCACAGGTATACTTGTAAGCACAAACCCCCATGCAATGTGTATAATGCACCTGTGTATACAATATAAATACGCACACATGCAGATAATTAAATTAGAAATCTTTCTCCTTTAATACAACCATGTTGGGTCTCAAATTTCAGCTCTCTGATGCTCTAAAGATTTCTGAAAACTCAACATTTGTCTTTAATATCAGAACAATCTTATGTCCCAGGTAGCGTTGCTCAGCATGGGGCACCCCGAGGCTGGTCTCAGGGAACTCAGCACCTTCCCGCTGCCCACCAGGAGGGACCACTGCCCTGCCAGGCTCCACTCCACCTCCTCACACCATGGCTACATGCTACCGGCTGGGAGGAGGGAACAGATTCCACTGGAAAATAAACAGCAGCTGAAAGAGGGACAAACAGGGAGTTCAAGATGCTAAAGAAGAGGAGGCAGCGTGAGGCTCCCTTTCCCAAGCAGGGCTTTCGACTATTGCCCCGCTACCTGCGGCCACCGCTCCTCCAACCTCACAACCCCTGCCACCGGCACAACCCACCCTTCAGCTGTGAACGCTTCCCCCCTGCCAACGCCAATATGCTCCCAAGCCTTCCACGGCTCTCTCCTCCCTTGTTTCTTTCTGAAAACCACAGACAGGAGAGATCAGCTTGACAAAAATCTTAAACCAGTGCAAACGTGAAACACGAGGAAAATAAGTCTTTCGCTATTACTGCACATGCCGCAGACATTGTGCCCAGTAACTGTGGCAACACCTAGCGCAAAAGAAACTTAGCATGAATCTTTTGTTTTCAAATGACATTCAACTCAAACATGCATAGGGAGAGTAAAGTTATTTTATTAAATCATGCACATCACGTGTGTTAGTGCAAATAGTTTAATCTGTACTCCAGAAATTCTATTGTATTTTTATATCTTTACAAAATAGATTTAAAACAATTATTTACTTTAAAAAATGTAATTCTGAAGTTAAGCATTTCAGAACAATATTTGCAATAACCTATATACAAGAGGTACTAAGTACCACTGGCATACGAGTGTTCTGTGGTTGGGTGGCTTCCTGCAACTGAAAAGGATGAAATAAATGAACTAAATGACAATATTTATTTTCTACAAGTCACTTGTGTGGACTATTTTTTCCAACTAATAATCCTCCCATTAGCAAATCCCAGGTAATTTAAAATAGAACCTTTAATTAAAGGACAATGACCCTTAAAACCTTACAAAGTAAATGATATGCTAAATTTCTATTTAAATATTTAAACTGTCGATTGCCAACATTCTTTAAAGCCAATTGAATTGCTGAGATTACCTCCCTATTTTGAAGTTTCCTTTAGCAGAGCCATTTTACTTTACCATTCTTTAGCATATTGTTTAAGTCTTTAATAAACTTTTTTGACAGAACTGTTGAGCTGAACAAGACAACTACAGTCTACATTTAATTCAGCACTAACTACAGTGATTCCCACTAAAAGTCAGCAAATAGCAATAGTTATAGTACTTAGATAAGAAAAATAAACTTTGTAATGGGGACCACTGCATCATACTTACAGCCATGTGATGTGGATGCACAAAATCCTACTACCAAATTAAAATCATCTTCACCTGACCTTCATCAAGTATATGATTCCAATTTTGTAGTATTTTATGTATCTTAGATTTTCTTCAGCTAATCACAGACATACTGTAGCAGTTCTCTTAATAAAGTTACGTCAACAAAAGCTTATCTAAAGAGCTTCTCCAGCTCACGTCAGAAAGTATCAAATGACTGAAAAAATAAATTGATACATGTGATATGTGAGAAAGTATTCATACTTTTAAAGAACGCATCTCTTTAAATATATGAAATTTAATAAATTACATTCAAACTAAAGTTAACGTAAGTTGAATCACTGCACTATGTCCATCAAATGACCAAGTACTTGCTCCCAGAAATACCTTAGTTCACTCAAGAACACACACATGCTTACACTCACACACGCACGCACTAAATACTCTAGGCTGGTCTTCACCATCAATATCTCTATCTCTTTAAGGCTGGATATGAATTGTGTTTATTCCCAAAAATCAGTAATAAAACAATCCTTAGCAAAGAAAAATACGCTTCCTTCAAAAGGCGTGGTAAGAGAAGTTTTCTGAAGTCTTGTTCCCAACAGCTCAGTGACTAACAGCAAGTAAAATGGTATACTAGTTTGTTGGGTTTTGTTTTTTTTTTTTTTTTAAAATCATACTGAAAGGCACTGAGCACACTGCATCGGTTTTCCAAGTATCTGCAAGGTTACTTGGCTTGGGTGTCCAAATCAGAAATGTGTTTTTTCTTTTACATCTGGCAATCAGATTCTAAAGTGTCCACAACCCTAGCCATTATAAATAATTTGGTACCAAGAAGCCTACTTTAGGCCACCATTATAGTATTCAGAATCCCAACATACTAATTTAAAACTTGCATGAAATTGTAAGCAAAAATATTGCTCACAGTATGATGAATCACAATTTTATTCCCTCTTTATAGACAGATACATTTTATACAGTTTAAAGCAAATGACCCTACTGCTGTTCTCACGCAGAGCTGTGCTGTATTAAGAGGTAAAAAGGAAGAGAATTAATCTGTTTTCCCTCAGTATATGAATGTTGCCAGCTTCTAAAGGGAGGACGGTGTATGGATTCAACAACAGTTCTCATGGAGAAGCTCTGGTTAGGCCTGGGTACAGCACCACGGCTGTTACAGCAACCAAAGCTGCCATCACAGGCATCCAAGGCCATTGTCTCTGTGTGGAGAGAAAAAAAAAATCAATATCATATTTGTTCTAATTCATACTAATCAGTTTACCCCGTGGTTCCTGAAAGTCCTGAGTACCTGCTGATAGTATCACTAAAACGTTACCCATGAGCCCTACCGCAGGCTAGTCCTGACTTAGAGGATCACAGTAAACAACGTTTCTCTAGCAAAGAGAACTCCACAACTCTTCATGACTGAAGATCATCAGGAGAACCTTTGGCAGTTCTGTATTTGCAGCTTTGTTACCGTACGCATCTCAAGAAATCAGTTATTAAAGATGTGAGGGCTTAAGATGTTTAAAACATCGCTTGTGCCCAGCAACCACTAGGCACAAGTTTACGCAGTACTGACATCTTTAGCTTAGCTTTTGAATGCTTAAATCCAGTTCTATGAAGTTAGTTTGTAACAGATCCTTACAACATCATTTCTAACGGACTGTCACAACATTTCATGACAACAATAGCATTTTAAGAGGAGGACACATTGAGAGACGTTAGAGAAAATGCAAGCTGAGAGTTCAGAATACAAACCAACCACCTATTTCTCATGTCTTTTTTTCCATCTTCTTCATCGCAATTGTGAGAAAAATTCAAGTGTTTAGAGCCAGAGAGGAATTTCTTAGTCCATAAATAGGAACCAAAGCTTGTTGATTTTTGTTATTTAGAGGCAAACTCTTCATTTTCCATAGTTAATTAAGCAATTAAGTTTTCTTACAGGCCCTAGCATCACAGCATTGTGCAAAAGGTAGCCCATTTGCTAAAGACAAACTGAGACCCAGTTAGAAGAGGCACATTCAGGACAAGTTAGAACGAAATTCACTGTTAGAATTAAAGAAATCACACAGATGTTAAATGGTTAGTTGATCGCTCAGCTCATCAGTATCCACGGAATGGCATATTAAATGAAGGGTTTGCTTCAGGTAAGGAAATACCTGTGAGCATTTCACCATGCACTATTTTATACAGAAATGGCACACACAGGTGAGAGGGACAAACATACATTGACTGAACAGTAGTGCTTGTACCTTTCGCTACCACAATGGGCCGTAACACCAATACAGGAAAGCCAGGATTAGGCCGATGAATACGGCTGGGACGGGTTGTAATATGGAAGGCTAAAGAAGGGAAGGGATATTAAAAATCACTTTGTGCTATAAATCAATCAGGTAAAGATGATTTAGAGAGGGGAAAATAAGTCAGTGAGTTTTGTTTTAATTGAAATGTATTAAAGACATCTACACAATACAGCATTACCTAATCTGGTATACAAAGTTAGTACACCATTCTATTCAAATGAACAGGGATGTCTAAAAATAAAGGGAAGTAAGCAGAAAATGTTCTAAGAAACCTCTTGTCACAACTTGGAATTTAGCACATGAAAACAATACACATCTCGGACTGATTTGCCTGTATCGTATTTATAGTTGGTTTTAGTTTTTCCAAGTGATAGGAAATCCCATCTGGATTTCTTAAGGCAGAAAGACTCACACCAGATGTTGAATTTTTCAGCTACTTCTTCATTCCTTGCAAGTTAGCCTTTCCCATTTCACATCACCAGCCTCCACAAAAACAATCATTTTCCTCAGACAGTGAATCAATTCCAACTATGTCCACAGGCAAACTCAGTAGCTCAGACATTTCTGTGAGATTGTAACACGACTGTACAATCAACACTAAGTTACTATAAAGCAGGGAAGTGTGTTTCTATTAGAGACACAACAAAGATCAGCATCTCTGGCTGGTCATCAGCCTTGGGAACAAATGCAATTCTGAAAATCTATCAGTTGCTGCAGCCGGGTCAAACTACCAGCTGGCAAGATAGCAGGGTTTGTTTAGCTTATGGCCTCATTAGAACCATCTACACATTTTCTCAGCTGTGTTCAATTAACTGTAAACTACTTCACATTCTGGGTGGATACCCTCTATCCTTAATATGATGAATTAAAAGCAAAAACGGACCTAGTTTCTTTTTAAGCTGTCCTCGGAAGACATCTCTTCTTTGTATCTTAGCCTATATATTCGTGCACGCACACAGACACACAGAGGTTAAGTTCAAACCATGCCAAATATTTTCTTAAGAACTTTTTTGTGCTGAAGCGCCTTGATTTTGTTCGGTTAAATAAATAACAAATTCATGTTTAAAGACTTTCTGAAACATTGTGATCCATAAACAAAATCTCATCCTGTTAGGAATTTGTAGAAGTCAATCATAGAACCTCCAAAACGGTTCAAAACACAGGAATCTTACAAGGTATTCTAGTCTCTGCCATTCAATTCAAGTTTGTCTTAATCAAGGCAAATATTTAATAGACACATTATGCATAACTATTAAAGTCATTTTCATGCAGGATTATTTTTGTGTCATTGGTGCCACAAATCAGAGTGCCACCTTCCCACAGAAGGCATGTTGGTAGAAATAATCACAGCAGTGTTTCAAAAGAGTGCCAGAAGTTTAAGTCAACCAGAGCAGCTAATGTTCTCAAACCATTCACATAAACAAATCTGTCACATAAGCGCATCAGGAAATAATCGGTGACTACAAGCATGCAAGCACAAGTAGTACATCACACTGCTAATTTTTTCAGAACACACTGCTTTTCTTTTTTTTAGGTAAAACTTAATTTACAAACTTAGTATTTAAATGATATTCCAAACGCAGTACAGAAGCCTTGTCTTTTCTAACACCTGTTAGTTCACTGAACAATTCTATGGATTTGTTTTTATCATTTTTAATTTTTTTTAAATTAAGTTATACACATTCATGGCTGTGGCGTCCTGGCAAATGAAACAGATGATAAGTACCTATGGCACTGAATGAAATTGCATTCAAACGATTACATTCCACCCCCCACAATGACCCTATCAATCTATAACAAATCTCCTTATTGTCAAGGAGCATTTAACTAGGGCGCTTCATCAAAAATGTGCGTCTTGTATCAAAATATGAAGATATGCAAACTCAGATACAGATGGGCTGCAAAAAGGAACAAATCCCACAGTGGGAAATCACTTTCTGTGGGACGCTGTCCTCAGAAATTAAGTAGCCGATAATGATTCTGGCATAAGGTGACAATAGTGCTTGAAAAATTTGACATTGGAACTCAGCCCAGTATGATGCTTCAAATAATCCCGTAGATATGTCTGATATTACTGACTGTGAGTAATGCTTGCTTGAACAGCAAGCTTGTCCTGCAAGTCCTTATGCGGTTGGATGCTCTTCATCATATCCTGATCTCCAGGTTTCCACTGCTATACCTAACTCCTCCTCTGGAAGCAGATTTTGGCAACTGCTGTGGTTTCTGATTTCACTTAAATACTCACCTCAAATTCCTCCTAAGTCTTTCCCTTACCTTGCAAGCTTTTCCACTTTCATCGGTGCTCCAATTCCCTTCACAGTATTTCTTCCCTCTACTATCCCCCCTTTTCCACTGATCATCTTAATCCTGAGGTTAATGTTTTTAACAGAGCACAAAATCCCACATTTGCAATTATTTCTTCAGTGTGATCTCTTGTACTAGAACGGGAGGGTTTTGGTTGTTTGGTTTTGACTTCTGCCTACTTTAGTAATTCAACATTAGCTGAACATTGCAGAAGAACACTAAGCAGGAAGCAGGTTCCAAGAGAATTATGACATCATATTCCTGAAAATGCCCTGAAAAGGGCTTTGAATCCTTTACATCTTTGATAGCTCTACTGTGTTAGAGACATAAATTCAGTAACTGGTGATGGCAAGAGAATTCACACAAACTTTGGGCATCTAGCAGCCAGCTGACTTTAGAGGATGGTGCCTGTAAAGCTTTCTTCATAGTCAGAGAAAGAGTTTTCTAAAAGGCTATGACAGAGCATTCGTTATCCTCCTGTTTTGTGCTGTCCACTACAGGAGTTGTTCACCCTGCACTGGTCACAGAGGCAGTACAGGAGGACAATAAACCAGCCATCCCAAGGTAATAAGGTATCTAAAATACAGCTATGACCACCTTAAAACTTGTTTCCCATACCCTTAACATTTGGAGGATTTTCTGAAGTTTCAGTATTAAAAAAATTGCCCCTAGCTGTAAACTCAATTCTAATGATACGACCTCTCAAGTTAAATGCAACAGAAATGAACAGAAAGGACAGTTCAACTGCACTGTTTAAAGCATGAGCCGATCAAGGATAACCACTGTTAGAAAGAATGAGCAAGAGTAAGCAGGAAACATCCGTTTTAATAAACACTAATAAAATAAAAGCCTCTTGAAAAGTTTGCTTAATTCTTTTGGGTACAGGTTTCTCAGTTTTTTCCCAAGTATCATTCTCTGAAATTAAAAAGTTTTGCGTAGTTCTGCTTCATGAGTACTTAAGCCAGATGTTTTCAAGACAGCAGATACATAAGGCCATGTTTAAAGCTGTCACGCAACTGTAAATTTAACTTACAGCATAATTGTAATGGTACAATGACCTGCAGAATTGCACAGGCAGTACCAGAATGGAATTTTGCATATAATATGGCACACTGCCTTCTTTTTTCCCCTGAAGTGCGTCCTTTCTATTTGACACTTACAAACACCCCCAATCAACAAAACTGCCAGTGTCCTAACCCTGCTTCCCCACATATTTTGTATAGACTTACGTTGTTTCCTTTTTCTTGTAGCAGCTTCAGGTTTTCTTTACATTGTTTGAGCTCTTCCGTGAGTGACTGATTTTTTTGTTCAGCCATCTCATACTTCGCCTTCAGCTCTGAGAGCACAGTCTGTGTTCTTTCATACTAAAGACAAACAGAAAACAGTTTGTGGACTCCTGGACACCCAAAACATGCTTACACTTGCGTAGTGCAGAGATTCCTCTCCTGTCATCTGCCTAGAGGAGCTTGCCTTGGATCAGTAGGACCTCATTTCATAAAAGCAGGGTAGAAAAACTTTGGTTTTCTTTGTTTTCTAAATGAAGATTATTTTTCCCTGACTTTGAAGGACTAGGATTACTAAAAACAGGGAAATATGACATAAATACAAGGCCTTAGTTTGTATCTCGTATCAAACAATTACTCATTATTGTATTGGCAAGGACTGTAAAAACCATGAAGACAAAACAAGAAATGGGAACGATGAGTCCTTTACATTTAAATAGTGGTCTTACCTCTAGGCTGTAGCTTAAATACCTACACCAATCAAACGGGTGCAAAAACCAACATTCCATATGAAGTAAATCAAACCCTATTCCCACACAGCAAACTCAAATATGAGTAAGAAAAGCATTAGAAGAATAGTATGCCTTATTACTATTGTCATAATGCTCAGTGCGAGTCAAGCAGAACAATATTGGGTGAATATGTCTCATGTTCGTACAGTACGGGCAGCTGCTTTTTCAATAACTCACATCCAACTTTTTCCATAGATACAAGCTTTCTTGTAGTCCTCATGACAGGGATTAGTAAGGACAGAACCAATGACATGCAGTACTAACATGACAACAGACTGCGGTACGGGATACTGACTACCACAAATTCAAAAGACTAGGCATCTTTACAAATACATCTCATTACAAAACCACAGACTAACAAGACTGGGTTTTTCAAATTCTCAAAATGGTAACAAATGTGACATGGATGAATTAATGACAAAGCAAAGGACCACAAACTAAAAGCAGTGACTGGGGAAAACTCCACTCAAAATGCTCCTAAGAGAAAGCAGTAGTTGTCGGAGACTATGGCCTTCCTCCAGACGTAATGTTCAGAGGCTACGCAGATGAAATATATGCTCAAAATGCTAGTTTTTCTTCATACACTTGTCAATCATCTTCAGCAGTCTAATGATTCAGTAAGATGAAAGGAGGCCTTTGTAAAGGATGTGTAGTCCCATTGTCAAATAAAAGAGTTTAAATCTAACTAGGAAGATCATACTGACCAAAAAGAATTAATTTTGACTCATAACAGTTAAACCACAATGTTCAGGAAGACTCTGAGTAAGGGTTTGTCTGTCTGTACAGCTTAAAAGTAAGTTCACTAAGGTCATGCACAAAAGTAAGCTTTAGTCCCCAAACCACATCCAAATAATTTTATCAGCAATCTTCCCTTTTAGATTTAACCCCCAGTTTATATGTTACCAGAAATCTTGTATTTTTCCTTTTCTTTTAGCTTAAAAGTCAAAGTCACTGGGCGTTATATTCTCTCAAAACAGACATAATGTTTTTGTGTTACCTCTTTCTGAACATCTTTTGCCTGACTCTCAGCTTCACTGAGTTGGCTTTTCAGACTAGCTGCATCCCGTTGATGTTTTTCTCTCAAAGATCCCATCTGATTTTCAAGTTCCTTTCGAGACATTTCAAGAACGCTTATATCACTGGTTAGCGCTAAACTCTGTTTCTGAGAGCTGAAAAACAAAATCCAATTGATTCTTTGTGTGTTTTACATGTAAAACAAGAGATTTTTTTTAAAGCGCTTTTCATCCTCCAAGGCTTCAGACATTATTTTTATTTCATATGGAAATATGAGCTTAGAGCAATTGTAGAAGTACAGATCATCATTATCCCCCTATACAAAGTACTGCCACAAAAGGCTGGCCATCATCTTGCTTTTAAATATATGTGCACAGCTTAGTGTGTATATAGCATCATAATCTATACTTTAAATAATTTATCATTCATAATTTTCAGTTTCTTACTTTACTTTTTATTTTTCACTAAATATTTGTTATATACTCCACAGTATTTAGAAACAGATCTGTAACGAGAAGTCTGTCCAAGTACTTCACTTATTTGCACACATGCTTCTTTGCTTACTCCAGTTGCATAAGTTAATACCTAGTACACTCTTCAAGTGTTCAGCGCAACTGGGTAATAGTCACAGACAGCTCTAAATTGAGCCACAGCAAACGTCACTGTAATAACCAAGCAGTGTTAGTTTGTGCCTGTGCAAGACAGAGAAGAATAAGGGAGAGATCTTGCATTATCTCCATTATGCGAATCTGTATTTGCGCACGTGACCTTCTGTATTAAAAGATACAAGTGGAAATCAGAACATGATGGAATGAAAAAAGAAATGTTTGATTCATGTAAAATAACACATTACTTCTAGAAATGTCTTACTGTGGGAAATGTCTGTTTATTCCACTAGATCTTACAACAGCGAGGAAAACAGAAGGAAAAAAGGTATCTAAACATGATGGCAATAAAACAGAACTGCTGTCCCATATTTAGTTTGTGAATTACATTCCAATATTTGAAACTGGAAAACATCGTTAATAATGGCAAATGAAGGGATAAGAGACAAGTCACTTCCAGGCAGAGGATTTAGACAGCCTTTAGCGATGTCATGCTCAAACAGCAAAAGAAATACAGTAAAATACAAATACTCCTGCACTCTAAAATCCGTAAGATACTATGGTGCTTGTGATAAAGATTTGTATTTTTCTGTTAAGCAAAACACAATGCAGAATACTCTTTCTGCCCCTCATTACTATTTATAATGTAACAGGCTTTCATGAGACACCATACTATCTGACAGTTATTTTCCAACCCTGAATGCTGAGAAAATTTTAGGTTAGGAAATCTATGTGGTTTATTATCTTTCAAGCAGAAGGACAGCTGTTAAGTTTAAATACTTCCACAATGCATGCTTCCAAGTCCTTATGAAAAGCAGCAAAATAAGTCAGGTTACCTTATGGCAATATAATATGACTGATAAGTAATACACAAGCATTTGGAAAATATGAAAACACAGCTTGATATAAAACAATTTGGCATGAAAGCATGTTCTGCCCAATACTATGATATAAATAAAACTTCAATACATTTATTGAAACACTATCAGACATTTAGTACCACTTTTACAAAGCAAAACCAACAAATACTCCCTTCTTCAGCTGTTGTTATATCTTCCCAGATAAATCCATTGTGCCCTTACCTAGAAAGCTCCTTCTCTTGTCGCTGAACTTCAGATGTAAGCAAAGTATTTTCCTTCCTCAGTGAAACACATTCAGCTTCCAGAGCACTCCACTCTGCTTTCAACTTTTCAAGTTCACCTGCAACAAATAAAATTTAATTGAGTAAAACTATTTCATGACTGCTTCAAGTATCACCAGCTAATAAACAGAGGAAAAGCCGATATCAGTCATAAATCTCAAATATATTTGATTATAATGTCATACGAATTCTCTCACAGGCACCTATAGAACATCACCATATCTTCTACTGTTATGAGGTTTGTGAGCCATTAAACAAGCTACTGCTTTATTTTTTGTTTTATGCAAGCTTTTTCTAAGGCACAAAGGAGTAGAAAACAGTATGTTTATGGGTCTACGCTAGCATTTTAGAAAGTGACAAAAAAGGGTGTTTGAATAATTTCCCAGACTTGAAAACAGCAAACAACTAGAAAGACTAGATACTATACCTCTGCTACAAGGAACAGGATGTTTAAGGCAATAACTAAAGGGTGAGACCTTTGAAATTAATCAGTCCCTGGTAAAATAGATAAAAATTGATGTTATGCACATCTTCATAATACAACAACAGATGGAGTTGTCTGAACCAGAAAAAGGCTTCTTTGACAGCTTCACAAAAATTAACTGATTCAGATTTAAAGCATATATTACATATGACAGTTTCACTGTGGCATGTACAAAGTTTCAGCATGAGCTTTTGAACTCTGTTACAGATTCTCCAAGACCTGAAGCTACAGACCTAGCAGTGGCTCTCAACCAGTCCTCATGCCACGTGGGTGCATTGGAGATAAAGTGGAACGCAAATGAATGAGCCTAAAAGAAGCCCTATGCTGGCTCAGCACAACATATTTGCATACCTCCACGTCGTGATCCGGAATACAGCTATACTTTTAGATTTATTTTAACATTTTTATGTTAAAAATGAGATCGTATCAGTTTTATTAAGCCACAAAATACAGTTATTTGTCTCGAGTGAAGCTTTGCTAGAAAAATTAAAGAGTCAGAAGCTACCTATTTACCGGTTCAAATTATACAGAAGTTACACAAGTCCCTTTGGAAATCTGTGGCAGTATCAATCCCTCATACAGTACAAGTTTTCCATCTTTTCTGAATGGAATTATACTTGGTCTGCTTTGGATATCATAGGGTACCTAAGTTAACACAGGTGTAACTGATAATTACTATTTATTGAAGTATATGAAGCAGCTTTTTTAACACTACAAGCCTTGATACACATATATAAATACATACTTACATGTATATGTATACAGACATCGTACATGACTACAGAGAGACAGACAAATAGCGATTTAAGTAACTGACATTCATCAGCTCAAGAAGGATGCTACTGTTCACACTGGTCTGCGACATCCTTTGAACCAAGTACCTTTTAAGCGAGTAGCCTCTTCCTTCTGCTGATCCTCACACTGCTGACATCTGAGCTGAAAACTGGCTTGCAAACTGACAATTTCTTTTTCATAATCTGAGGCATCTTTCCGCCATCGTTCAAGTTCTGCTCGCACTGTTTGCAGCTCATCTTGCAGTGCAGAAATATCTGTATTTCGTTCTGACGCTGTCTTTTCTGCTACTTGTTGAAGTGACAGAATCTCATTTTGAGCACTGACTAGTTCATTTCGAGTGCTTGAAATTTCATTCTCCTTTTCCTCACGAAGATTCTCAATATCTTCTTGTAATCTTCGCAACTGAGCTGAAAAGCATACATTAGTGTTAATATTTTTAAAAACTGTATTTACAAAAAAATCTAAAAACCATAACTCACTCTCTCAAGTTGTTGATGTGTAATAGGACTACAGAATCCTAATGCAACTGAAAAAAAGAGATTAATCTTGTCAATTGCTGTACCCTTAAAGAGACGTGTGTGGGGTCATGTACTAGAGAGTCAAGAGACAAAGCTTTCTTGGACAGGGCTGTGTTACGGAGGTGATACAAAGCAACTCTCTGAAATCTGAGACCAAGATTTAGATCGAACTTCATGGTAAGCGAAACATGTATTACAGAACAAGGACACTGTGGCGTTCAGGGACAAGAGGAAAAGCAAGAAGGCTTCTGTGACAAGCCAAGCTGTTGCAAAGCTACATTGGAAATGTTTGCCTGTTCAGCAGTTAACTTCAGATGTCCATAAATATTTGAGGTACACAGTCTAATTTCTACTCCAGTCTCAACATGTAGTTAGGGAAATAAAAATTAATTTACTTCCTTGCAAAAAGTACAAGATTAATTTTTAATTGAAAGGGACAGCTGCATCAAATATACTGAACAAGAAGTAGTCCTTTAGCATTTACAGTTTATAGTAAACATGCAGCAGTCACATATACACTAGGCTATTCTGCATTTCCATATGAAGCAAGTCTTATAAAATTATTCCCATTCAAAACTGTTTCATTACTAAACATCCCTTGTCTGAGCATACTTACTTTTATAAACACACATGCAGATAGAATATAGTGCAAACAGTTGGAAAAAGGTAGAGTATAGATGAAAGGGAAGCGTGAAAGAAAGAACCACAAAATTATAGTTGAAACCCTGACTGATGGAAGCGAAGTGTTTAATTTGCTTAGTGCTTTTTGGTTTGCTTTTTAAAGAACACAGTTCACATGTATTTCACTGATTTTGAACATGGAAAAAAGCAACTACTAAACTAACGAAGAATTGCTCTAAGAAGAACAATGCAAATTCCTTAACATCACTTTAAAACCTAGTATAAGATACTATGAAGTGCCAGAATTACACATTTAAAGTTCATATATACATGTTTCAAAAACAAAGGGCAAAAGAGGACAGTAGAAAGCACAGGGAAGATAACCAAGGCTGAGTAACCTTCATGGATTTCTTGTATTTATTTTTGTTCTCTCAATCTGTTACAGAAGATGACACTGGGAATGTGAGCAAGTTGTGCTGTAAATTGATACAACATAAAAACCACTCAAGAGAGACTTGCCCTTTCATGACAACTGCACTACCGATGTTTTTCGGTAGCTGCATGTACTGTAGTACAGGTAGAATTCATATACAAGCACAATGTAGAAACTTTGCTGTTAGTTGATGTACAGTGAAGATGACATATGCCATTTTTTTCCCTCTCCTCTAAACAGGCTCCAGCAAGACATTTAGCTCATTAGATAAACTGAAAAACCTGAGAATTACCCAATTCCACACTCTGGAGGAAAAAGATAGTAGGAGGGAAAAACATGATAGTTAATACATATTGTAATACATAAAGCTATTACAGGCACCAGGAAGTTAGATTTCACAGCCATTCTGAAGATGAAACAGTCTATCTGTTCTGTAACAAAGACAGATTTTTAAATACACGTGAGCACCACAAGGCTTACTACCACCTTATTTCTTTGGAAATAGTTCTACAGGGTTATACTTACAGAATAGCAAACAAAGTAGTAGATGAGAACAACCCAACAGTGATACAACACATAAACAACTGCCTTTCCATGTATCTTTACATTAGAAGCCTTGAACCTAACAAGCCAATATGCCAGGAAACCACATGGTTCTTAAACACTAAGAGTTATAACTTGCTAACACAGCAGGTGCCCATTAATGGGCAAAAGAATGGTTTTTCAAACCGTATCTTCCTGATACTATTTTCTTTATCAAGCCAAGCTAAACTAATTCCAGCTTCTCTGTAATGGCAGTATTTCCAATAAATTTGTTTGGGGTTTTTTTCCCCTTCTATCTGCATTGTTGATAAAAAACTCTCCTTTTAAATGTTTAGGTCTGAAAAAAGCATGGCATGACTGAAAATCCAAACACATACAAGTGTTTCTAAAATATTGTGGAGTTGTAGAAATAACTTACACAGAAAAATTACTACCAAGGATATTGGAATGGTTTCTGAAGCACTGGATACAATTTGAAAGGGCAATTAGAAAGAAAGCTTCCATTGCACCTCTTATTTACGTAATTACCTCTTCTAAAGTGAATGCTTCACATTTTCTGTAAAATAAGTAATGACAAGTTATTTGAATTTCCTTGCTTTAACTATCTGTTCATCTAAAGTACTTCACACATGGAGACGGGACCTCAGTTGCTACTGTGGCACCTTCTCTGTGACAAATGTGTGAAGTCATGTAGCATTGGATGATCCTTGAGGTCACTTCCAACCTTAATGATTCTATTCTATTCTATTCTATTGGCTGGGCTAAAATATTTGCTCCATGAAAATACAAGAAACACTACTGCATGAAGCTGTCAGGATTTTTTTTTTTCCTCCACTACAGTTAATAAAGCTGCAAAGAGAGAATCCCAACATCCTGAGAACTTTTTCCAAATTGTGAGATGTGTCACACCCTAAAAGTTTGGGAAGCAGCAAGCGTACAACGAAGATCAGAACGTTTTGAACTATGATAGAGAGAGAAGAGGAGGAAGCATAAGCAAGACCTCAAGACGGGTTCAGGAGACAAAAATACTGAACCGACAAGAAGCATCTTGTAGTTAAGTCTGGCTCTGTCAAGCCTCTACTTTGATTCTCTTTGAGAGAAAAATAATTCCTTTTTTCTGCATGGAACTATCAAATCCCAATTTCTAACTTTTGCTATAGTATTTTCTATTTGGAGGATTTTCATTATTATAATATGACAAGATTAAAAACTAAATTGTTCCTCTTGTTCTCAAGATGAGAATTAAGTAAACCCCTCTTTCTTCTAGGTGCAATGGCAGAAAAGAAACTTATTTTGCTGACACTCATATACAACAGTGCTATTACAAGAGCTGCTCAGTGTAACTGGTATATGACAAGTACCACATTCCACAACAAACTACTGCTCGTAATTTGCTAAAGGTATTTTGATTTCCTAAGAAAGTGAGGATTGCCAGCCCACCTTCCTGCCTGTTCATCTGCTTTTCAACCATTTTCAGGTGCAAACTAAATGATACGCTAACAAGGATACCAAGGCATGAAGCTCCTACAAAGACTCATGACAATCAACACCCGAGTTCAAACTAATGCTTGCTCTAAGGAAGAGTCATAAGATAACCCTTATAGATTTTAAGGCTAGACAGCTCATGCACAGGCTGACAGGTTAACCTGTCACAGGTTACACGTGACACAGGAGTTACATTTTGCCGTAATTATTTGGCGCTGAAAAAGCATGGATTGGTCATACTGTTTTGTTTTGTTTTTTTTTTTTTCCAAAAAACATACGCAGTGTTTCTGTTGCAGAAATTTTACTGCATGCTCTGAGGTTCAATGCAGATCTGGAGTGATTACAAATTTATTTAAGAGGATTCTACGACTGAAGTGAAGCGACTGAGTGGCACAAAAAGACTAAACCTTCTGACTGCTCTGAAGATAAAATAGTCATAATAAGTACCCCTGGATCATTCAAAGCTGAGAAGGACCAGAGAGAGAGGAAGAAGAGACATATGTTACAGATTACATCTTTTGCAATTTCTAAGTTATTATTAGAATAGTAGGAATTAGCAAGAAACGTTTCACAACAGAATTCAAATATATGACAAAAGAAGTCAGACTTACAATACACAGAATGAGTATTTTCCCTTATTACAGCTTATGATGCCACAGAAACAAAGCTATATAATTTCCCTAAGAGAGTGGGGTGAAAAAAAAATTCCTACCTTGCAGAACGTTTATTTGCTTGTTGGATTCTTCAACTTGCACTCGATAGGCTTTTCTCTCTTCTTCCAATAGCGCTATAAATGGAAGTGAAAATGTGCCCAAAAGTTGTTAGTAAGAAGTATTTCAGCTGCATAATTTTAGTCATAACTTCCCCTTAACTGAAAAAAAATTAAAACAATCATATTATTTCAGTAAGTTATCAAAGCTAGTAACTGTGTAAGTAGTTTAATGAGAAGTTAATATTAAGACATCATGCCATTATTGTGGTAGTATTACAATTAATCTGAAATTAATATAATCTCTTGCCTGATCCAAATACTCCCTGAGTGCTAAATGCAAACTGGTGTGTGAGGAGAGGAAAAAAAGCTGCAAATATACCCCATAAAGAACACTGAACAATATGCAAATAAACTGGACTACACTATTTCCTATCAAAAACCACCCAGAGTTTTGCTGAATATAATGACACAGCTACATCTGATAGGATGATCTAAACAAAGCACTACCACTGAATATGTGCATTATCTGACAAATACATTAATCTACAGATATTCATCCATGTCTATTTTATAAGGATGAAATATATGGAGTTCAATATGTATTCCATAATATGAAGAAATGTTGGTTTATCCTGAATCAAAAAGTCAGAGCTCAGTCAGACTGTATACAGAGTTTGGAGAAAAAAGCAAAAGTTTCTGACATTCTGTGTAGCAGATGTGAACACTATGAAACAAACTGAACACTATGAAACAAACTGAACAAACTGAATCTATCTGCCCATGGCAGGGGGGTTGGAACTAGAAGATCTTTGAGGCCCCTTCCAACCCAAACCATTCTGTGATTCTGTGATCTAACAGTCAACAAAACTGCTATCCCTTTTAAGACAACCCGATAAATACAATTTTAATGGATAACCTAGACAACCAAGTTGATCTGGGTCTCACCTTGAAGTTCAAAGCATTTTTGTTTACTTGTCCTAGCTAGCTCTTGGGCTTCAATCAGCTCCTTGTGCAGCTGCTGAATTTCTTGCTTAGCCTCAGTCTCTGATTGTGCACCCTGCAATTCATCTGATAAAAGAACATTTTCTTTAAATCATAAATTTGCACAAAAGTTTAATTAGCACTGCCGTGTGGTGACTGACAACTTTTTATTCAAATCATTGAAAGTTAGTTTAAGTAAACGCAAAATTGGATTAGGTAAATATTAGCAAAAAATAGTAATGTACTTTTAAAAGGAGGAAAACATAGCCAAACTTTAAAACATTAATTATATATAACATGCAGTATAAACCAAAAAATAACAAACAAGGATTAGAGAATTTTTAAAAACACTGCATAGATTGGCAAGGATTCATGGATTGATAAAAACGAGGGAACAAGAAGTATAAGACAATCCTTAACTGTGTTTAGAAGGAAGATCCTCTAACCTTCACTCCTAGCACACACTTCTCAGCAATGATCCTGTGTCCCAAGCCACCCTCCCACAGTCCTGCTCCTAACATCACGTACCAGCCTGGGCAGGCAGCGTTACCAGCACACGGACAGACCCGGCCTTGTACCGAGGCTGCGTAATGCCAGCCAGCTGCAAGGGACTATGCAAAGAGCGGCTAGGAAGTGGTTTGCTACTGCCAGTTGGCTTGCTACCTGCAAGGCTTCCCTCTCCCTCTGTGGGCCATAACTACAAGGAAAGGAAAAATCAGGGTAATTTTTTAAAACAGAAGTAAGAAAATGAAGAAAAGTCCACCCTCATTTCATTCAGTGGCCTAGTGAACACTAAGCTAAATTTTGCCCTTAATTTTATTTTTTACTAAGTCTTACAATATTAGGTACATCTTTAACATGATCAGATATTTATGCATGTTAAACTCTAAATAAAAACATGTTGCTCTTCCCCACAAGTTTTGTATTAGCTAAAATGCATATTAAATACCTTTTGGGCTTATGAGAGATGACCTGAAGTCACAGACTACCTAAGTACTTTTAAAAATGAAGTTTTGAAGGGAATTTAAAACAGGAAAAAGTAAGTATTTGTAACTAATGTCCTCTTAACGGGCACATACTAGAAACTAGATGCAGTAACAAAGAGGAAGACAACCCTCCAGCTTTCAGGCATGTGCGATGCCAGAAACTGGATCTGGGAAACTCTAATTCACTAGATTTCCCTTAAGTAGCATCTGTGCAGAAACAGATTTTTCAATAGGCAACAACAACACTAATAAACTATATAGATAAGGGCTAAAACTTTATGTAGAGCCAGTTAGGTGAGAAAGGTAAAGGAGGGAAATCAGTGAAAAAAGCCCAGCTGTGCATCATGGGAGAGGGAGAACAAAAAGGCAGATGTATTACACAGCTAACTGGTTAAACATCTGCCACTATAGACCGTATGGACACTGCTGAAAGATAGATTACTTTGGTTGTGTGGACCTTTCACTGATAAGAAAAAAAATAAACACAAACTATAGTTTAGTTTGTTGTTACACTCTTGACATTCATATTTGACTGTGTATGTCATCAAAGTAACTAATTTTTTTTCCTGTTTTCTTCATTAAAATAGTTGTTTATCAAATCATGCTAAAGTATTCACACTGTATCCCTCTAAGAAAAGCGGCTGTTTTTCCTATTCTCACAGTAATGAGCTGGTGGGATCAAGAAGTGCTGAGGGTACACATGTGCTTTTAGGCTTTTTCAGAACAAAATTATGAGAGCAGAAAGAACAGAGAGGACTACATATTTAATCCAAATACTTTCTTTTATAGTTTATTAGAGTTTCAAATCCAAGTTTCACTTTACTGAACATGTTTTGTTCTTAGCTTCTCATGGATAAAGACTTGGAGCAATTAGACTTTCAACCCTCCTTAATGAGACTGTTCAGAAGAAATGGATCAGGAAGTTGACAAATTATGCGCAAATCATGCCTGATAAAGAAGCAGTGTCCCAAATCCAACAATAGACACCCTAAATGAACTTCGTCACGGACAGTATTTTCCAACCAATGAAAGCACATATCACAAAAGGTAACACTGCTTCAAAGAAGATGAGGAACTCAACTTATGGGACAACATAATCAGTTTAGCAATGGCACAATCAAGATAAACTCTTTCCTACTCAAATGCAATAGGGAATTTTCCCATGCCTGACGTGCTTCTAAAGCAAAAGCCAAGAAACACAAGCACAAGAAATAACAGCTTTTAAGTCTAACCCAAATTGAAAATTTCTTTAATGTCTTTTGGTTCAAAGCAAACACCATTTTTGTGCTAACTGTAGTTTTGAGAAAGATTCCTTAATGAGTAGGATTGCTCTGTTTATAGATAGTAAAGCTACTAAATATCATTAGGCTTAGAATGCCCTCAAGAAACAAATTCACGTCAAAAAAACCTGTTTTGAGAACGAATGTAAAAGGCTGCAATTAAAAACGTATTTGAGCAATTTCCAGAAGTATTCAGCGTTGGACTAACTGTTCTCAGAGAAGTCTACGGAATTCTAACATTAATTACAACGAGGTGCCAAAAAAAAGTTAAATACAACAGTTTGAAAACCCTCATTAATGTATTCTAGCTCATAGAAAAGTTTTATGTGTGATCAGATTGTCTGCCATGTTACAAGAAAAGTTCTTAATTAACACCACTTTGTTTCCCACACACACAATAAGGTTTCCCTTAACATCAGCTCTAATGGTAGACTTAAAATTGTCAAAACCACCCCATGTGAATTATACAAATCATTCCCAAAGCACATGGAAATTTCTTCTTCAACCTGGCCCAAGAAAAGAAGCCTAACCCATGGGTCAGTTTTGGGGAAAAATGACCATTTCCAAATCATTAAAGAATATCACAGTGTGTGAAGGAATATTTTGCCATTTTAGGATCAAAGGTTCAATAAAAACACAAAGGTTCAATAAAACCAAAAGAAAAGCAAAGCTCCAATTAAATTAATATTCACAAACATGAAGATATTAATAGAGCTCTGCCTATGTTTGCCTTTACACTTTTGTTTTGATAAGAGAGATGATACAGAACCACACATAGGCTGTGGTCTTAACTGATCCCTTATCTGTATGTGCCCAGCCTGGGGAAGCAGCTTTATGAGCAGTCTCACAGCAGTTCACTCTCAGGATTCTGAAGAAATTCTCAGGTTATTCAGGTGATGATTTTCAGAGTACTCAGGAGAAGTCAGATAAATAACTTATTTATAAAGTTAAGAGTTTTCTTCAGCTTCGTAAGATCCACATAAACTGTATCATATGTTTAAAATAATTTGGCTACTGCAGCATAAAACAATTGTTTCCAAACTTTCTGAATCAACAGACCATTGCTGATTTTCAAAATCTCTTCTGTAAACTACCACTGTTCATCAACTGAAAATACTTTTTATTAAGATTCCATGGATCAGTCTTGCAGTTACTATGAAAATATAAAGAAGTTAATAAGATTACTAACTTTCCAATGACATTTATCCATCTGTTTAACATTTATTTGTTTTTAACTTTGCAATAATTAGTCACAAACAACCTGTCTAAATACAAGTGTCAAGGGAACTGTTATTAATGGCTAATAAAGTCGTTGACCTTGTTAGGGAAAAAAAAAAAGCCATTCTACTAATCTGTGACAACTTTTCCCCTTCGCCTCTTTGCCAGATTCTGACTTGCAGAAAGTTGAAACAAATCCTGAACACACTCAAAATTCATTGATGGAAAATACATTTGGAGGAAATAAAAATTAAAATTCTCATAATTTTCTTCTTCCATTAATTTGTTTTGTAAATTCCAATAGTTAAACAAAAAGGAACGGTGCCATTTCCAGCAGTCATTTCCACATTCCAAACAGCTGCCAAATCAGAAATGTTCTCACCCTTCCCTAATTATATGACCACATAACAAATCAACTTGCAAGTCGTTCTGTGGCAAATAAGATCCCTTTTAGGGCAAAGTCAGGCATATGAAGTAGCTGTCTGACAAAACCTCAAACAAAACTGTGGGTTTATAGGCTCTTCATAAAAATTACAAGGGCAAATGATTCATTGTACAAATATTTTTTTAATGTTTTCATGAGAACAAAATAGGAATGCCCATAAATAGCCTCAAGAGAAAAAGAGTTATTCCAATTATTTCAGTTAATTGCAATGTGCAATTCAATAGCAATCTATTCAAATAGGTATTTTCTACTTAGTCACTTAAAAGTTCAGTAACAGTTACGATTTAAATCTTCAACTGAGAAAAGAGAGATGAAGCAATGAAAACATCCACATTAGCAAAAAACTGCTTCCATGGTACTACAGAAAATTTGATTTTTGACCTTTAAAACCTCAATTAAACGTCTCCGCCAGTTTCTCATACCCTGGACAGATAAAGTACAACTACACCTGTCCCTTGCCGAGACATGAGACTGTTTCAATCCAGGAAGCAACATGTTCACAACAGCCTTAGCTTGGTCTTGCAGGTCTACACAAACCTTTCTGACCAAACTCAGGAAGATTTCACTTGGATACAAAAAGGATTCAGGCTTCATTGGTTTTCAGCCTGAGTGGTCCATGGACTACTTTTAATGTGTCTGCAGAAGATAACTAAGAAATCCAGCCTGTTAGGAGTAGCTTTCACTTGGCTATCTTAAAACTGTAAGAATTTAATATTAACATTCGACGTGAGCTGGCTGAATTCAGTTTCTCTACTGTACTGTTTACATATACAGGGTTGTTTTGGCCGTGAATTATGTGCATGTGGCAATGCTCACAGGAAACAAACTCCTTAATGTGCATCCCATGCTGGACTGAAAGTTCTGATACTTGGTGAACATCACACTTTTCAACCGGAACTTTTTTCCAAATAAAACTTGCTGCCAAATCCAAATTTATGACCGAAAACTGTCATAATCACTATGAACAATGCTGCCAGATTCTGCTTTCGAACATAGGAACTCACTGAATATACTTGCTATTAATTGCAGACATTAGAGCAAAACCCAAAGGGAACACACACAGTATTTTGAACTGCTTTGTTGAACTGATATCCACTGGAAAAGATAAAATGCCATTTTAGTTTTGCTGTTTGGAAACACACACTGCATGCAATTTTTTGGAAGTCTTTGTCATAAAATTAGAGAAGTCTAAACAATCACAGAAAAAAAAAAAAGCTCTTTTACAGGTCTCAAATTTCATTACGGTTTCCTGTCTTTCTGCACCATGAAGAACTGAGACATTCTTTTTACTTGTGATCCCAACACAGTATCAGTTTAGAGATCTTATAAAACGTCTGATTGTGCATAAAGCATAAACTTAACTTTCAGTATGATAAATGTAACAATTAATTAATATCCCACAAAATTTTTCAGTTCATGAGTGTATAAATATTAGCTGGCTAATCAAGTTTTAAATGCATACCTTCAGTGTAAAGAGTAGTAAAAAACGAGTTTTATATCTATGACACTCCAAGCTAAGGCTCAGCAATCATTCTAAATACAGTTCCAACAGAAAATTTAAATCTCGAGTGTGCTAACTAAGAAAGACTTTAAATTTTCTTTTTAACCCCTGAGGTGCAAACTATCAGAAGCATTTCTGACAGTGGTGGAAACTACACAAGTAAAATTTGGCAATGCTTAAAACATGTCAGTGATGGAAGAATCCCTGCTCCCCAGAGCTATGAGCCTTTAGTGTATGCTGAAACTATTTTTCAACTCTATTTGAAGTTATAACATGTGAATTCCTTGAACAGTGTCAGTGAGTGCAGAAACTAGCTTTAAGCACAAATTATTTCTGTACTAACACTTAGAAGTATGCTTTCATATCACATCACCCAAAGGAATCATTATTGGTATTTAAATGCTACTCTTCAATACTACCATGATTAAAACATTTGAATTTCAGCACTCCAATGCACATTTGATAAAAACAGACCAAAAAAAAGTATATACACAGATTATGCATCTAAAGTTAAAAAAAAAGTTTGTTTACCTTTCAGAAGAGCTACTTTAGCAATAGGTTCATTTAGATCTTGTTCATCCATTTGGGCATCTACAAAAAAAACCAACCCACACCTTTCAGAGAGCAGGTAGACTGCAGACAGTTTTCACATATGGATTCTTTAAGCAAAAAGAAGCTTTTATGTTCTTCTCACTTTACAACAGTTAACTACGAAGTCACAAAATAGGCAAGACTGCTCTAAGCTTGTATCTGGCTCCACATAATAGGCACCTTCTCTGCTCTTCTAGAAAACACTCTTGATTAACTGATTTAATTCAAACTAACTAGATGTTACAGAACCCCCAGTTAAACACTTACCTGTAGTGTCGTCGCTGCTTTTTTCCTTGCTTGGACTAAGAGTGTCTGACAAATCAGATTCTTTGACTCTTGCTTGAGTCTCTGTAAGAAATAAGGAAAGTCGACTACAATCAACGCTTTGTTCAGACTCAGTCATAATTTCTTCTGTACATCTACTGATTTAACTACTGGTAAATGTCAATAGAAAACAACATAGTTGAAGAAACACTTAAAAACCTGGTAGTTGCTTATTTCTTTGTAAGCCTTGGGCTAAAATGAATTCAGCATCACTAAAGTCGTTAATCTAGCCTAGCATCTAATAGGGGATGCAACTGCCTCATGAACAGCTTGAACTTTTGTTAAAGCTGTATTCTTGCCAGTTGGAACTCTGTAAAAGCTGATTCAATCCGGGAACAAATAAGAAAAGGAAGCCAGAACAATGCAGATACTGTAACAAGTCAGAAAGAAACTGCTGTTAAGAATAAAACTGTGCTTCAGTATTTAGGACAAATAAAATAATAGCAACAAGTCCTGTATATACAGTACTGTTAAAAAAAAAAAAAGTGTGGTATGAACCAGTAAAGAATCATAGCAATATACATTAATAGACTAATTTCCAGAAAAAAATTTCAGTTCAAATTGTATGAAGAGAAGGCAGTCTCTATCCTTTCCACCAAAAAATACTGTCACGAAATATCTGTTCATACACAACTCACCACATTATTACATGCAGCTTAGTGAAGCCACACAGTTGTTTTTCATTTGTTATAGATTTTTAATGGAGACCAGACATTTTCACAAGGTGGAGGGACTTAATTATACCAGTTCATCCTATTCCCACACAGAAGTATCTCTGACTCGGTGTCTAAATACTTGATGATGCTGTAATTTTTTTTTATTTTTTTTTTTGGTAAGATAACTGTTCCAGTTTAGTTCTGATGGGTCCATTAAACAAAGGCACACCATCTCTGGTGTGGACAAACCCTGTAAGTTTGTCAGTGAGGAACCATGCCACCAACATGCAGGTGAGGTTAAACATAATGAAGCCTTTCTCAGCTGACTATGCAGAGCCTTGATTTGACAGCGTTGCTACCCACCCACAAATTAACAGACATCTCAAGTTCCAGGTAGAAAGATACATTTGAAGAGGCACCATTACAACATTCCCCATATACAGACTTGACTTGTACCACATATGCAGAAAAGCATGGTAAACAAATAATTTGTTTACATATAGTTATTGTAGATGCAACAAAAAAGTACCAGGACACAGGAAGAGAGATGCACAGCAACAAATAAGTCGTGTTATACCAACAGGATTAGTATATGAAAATATGTGAAAAATAAAGGAGTAATGAGAAAGCTTGTGTGCATTGCTCTGTCAAGTAACAAGAGAATAAATAGAACTAAACATCCCTAAAATGAAAGAAGCAGAAACCAAAGAAAAACTGTGTGCTTAGACAGGGTAATTAACAAGATGACAAAACACAGACAGGTTGATAGGAAAATAAAAGAGCTTTCTTCATCTAACATGAAAAGTCATCTATTTCTTTGTGCCAGAATAACATCCACTTGTACATGAAACAGAAGAAGGCAAGTACAAACAGAACAGCTGATCAAGAGCCAAACTCTTCCTATCTTAATGTAACTGAGATCACTGGAGAGGGAGAAGGGGAAAGCACCCGTACGCTTGAAGCGCACTAGGGGTTTGGACCCGGCAGCTCTTCCAAACATATCTCCTACGACTTCAGCAAACTTTAACTACTCCAGTCATTGTGAGCTTTGAAAACTTGTGATTTTGAGGTGGTTCTTTACTAAAACAAAAAGGGTACTTCACTATTTTTAGGAATAAGGTTTTTAACTATTATCTAAAGATGTTACAAGACAAAACATTTACATGTATCATATAGAATCAAGCCCACAAGATTGCCATTAAAACTAGTAATCACTCAAGCAAGTAATACATTCTTTTTAAAGTATTAAGAAAAGCATATCCTAAAAGCCTCACCCATGTCGCTTATATTAGCAGCCAATCCAGAAGTCCTATGCTGAGCAATATCTGTATCCAACTAACTTTACCATATCTGGTCAGACATGGAATCACAGCTTTCTTGCTCTCTGCGAAATGGGAGGAACCGTGCAAGTTCCAACCGCTAAATTAATTCTCTTTCTTCCCACCTCCCTCACATACTCTCCCTCCCACCCACCCTTGGGTAACACCAGCTTCTTCCTCCCTCCTATCCTCCTCCCCCTGAAACAAGCAACAAGATTAGGCACTGAAGGAAAGATTCTATATATCTGAAACAGCAGCAGTCAAAAAGAGAAATGGTTTAGGAACCTGCTTCCTATTCTGGCACCAGAATCATAAGCACAGAACTCTTTCCTGTACTATATTATTTCACAGCAGTTGTCCCTATTTCCCGTAATAAAACTGAGCTGAATAAATATAGCCAAAATGATGAAGTATCTTAAAATGTGTTGACATCATACTTACTTGATGAGTTAGAATATATTAACAAACGCTAAAAATAGCTCACTGCTTTGCAAGATAACTGGCATGCAAGTGTTGCGTTACAGTTATTGTATGCATTCTTTTGCCAAATATGGCATGTTGTCTATAGCTTGCTCACCTACAGAAACAAATTAAAGGTGTAATTTCACACATTAAGGTAAGAGAAGATAAATTGAGAAGTCTCTAACATACCAGAGTTTTTAACAAGCTAACATTTATTCAATATAACACCACTTTGCTGAAGGACAGAGGGTAAAGCAATGAGTTAGTATGTACAGACATGAATAAAAACCTATAGAAGTGGAGTCAGCCTACAAGTCCAAACAATCTTACGTTATTAGACAGAGAGGAAATATTGATCTGCACACTTTGTAGCATTCCTGATTTTGGCACAGCAAGATAAGGATGGCTGTTCCTTGACAGATACATTTTTTTTCTAATTAGATCCTTGTATTTTACTTGTTTTATACAGAAGAGAACAGAGTTAAAGATGCACATTTATATTTTACTTGGAGAAGACATATTTAGGCAGTTAATAGCTATTTTAAAGTTATGAGGGTGTAAGTTAAAAAAAAAACAAATTAAAACATACTTTTATATAAAACAGAAATAGTGTTTGTACTCATTTTCAGTTTAGTCTTAAAATAAAACAAAAACCTGTTTGAAATTTATGCAGGCACTAAAGATGGCTTCAATCAATTTACACAAATTGTTTTTTTTAAATGCATATTCAGCTAAGAAGTCAAAACCGAGACTCATATTTCATGCATTCAATCTTCAAAAATTGTTTCCTTTAAATATTTTTACCCTATGATAGTATTTGGAGCAGAGTTCAGTAAAAAATGTACCTCCCCTTTACTGATTTTTTTCTTAAGTGAACATTCAACAAAACTCAAAACTGCTAGTTTAAGACAGAACATGCACTGAAGTAACATAAAAACATGCTTCAAAACCAGTTAAATAATCCAGAAGTCTAACCTTTCAAAAGCTTTGTTTCTTCCACTTTGGTTAGATGTCCTTCATCTATGATCTTGTCTGCCAAACAAAATAAGTGTTACTTTCCAAGCTCAAATTAAGCAAGCTTTTCCCTGCACACATCTACGTAGACTACATTCCATGACCAAATTAAAAGCTGGTAGTATTACTTCCTACTGAGGCTTGAACAAAAACTTTATTCTGGCATGGAATAATGAAACAGAGCACACAAGCCTACTAGAACTTTGTGATAAAGTGCATAATTACTACTTCTGCAATTAATTAGCTTACATTATTAATGCTTCGGTTCACTAATGAGAAGTTAGGATTTTTTTTTTCAATAATTAATTAATATATTTCTCAAGTTATAGTTATAAAAAAAGGAATTCTAAGAGCTGGTTGCCTGAAATAGATATCCACTAGACACAAAAGAAATCTAGAAATACGCCACAGTAAAACAGCAATTGAGAGGCCACCTCCACATCGCAACTGCTTTAACAGCGCCTATGAAAGGGACACAGAAATACCCTTTCTTTGCTTAAAACTTTCAGAGAGCTGTGTAAGCTTCCAAAAAGTTATGCATGCATCATAATCAGACTCACAAAAATTGAGTAGAAATTTCACAAAAACATGAATAGACTTCCCTGACAATGCACGTCAGGCATAAAAGCCTAAAATACGGAACTGGAGACTAGATTGCTAACTTCATCCTAACTCCAGCTAAGACATGAAGGCAAACAGTAAGACCAAGGGAAGAGAAGTTTTGGATTAATCAAAGACACCAAAAGAACTATTGAACCAGTAATATTTTTTTTCCAGAGGAAATTCCATTATTTCAAATTCCTTAACAACTGGCTAGTGATGCCAACATGTAAAATTACTGAGGGTTACATATCTTACAGATCACATAATCAATTTCTATGCAGTAAATCCTGCAATTTAGACAGCTCTGAAAGCTTTTAACACCCACAAACACCAGGCTTGAAGCTGCCTCTGCCTCCACTCTGTACTCTCCCTGCTGAATCCCTGACAAGCAGGCAGGGAACCCAGGTTGCTGGTTACCCCACATGCTGTTAACAGGTAACCAGATGCAGAGGATCGGATAAATAGCACATAAAAGAGATTTCAGATTAAAGAAGCTGGATGACAGCAAATCCTTTTCAAATTTTTAACTAATAAACAGTGAGCTTTAGTCAGCATTTCCAGCTTCAAGTTGCTGTGAAGATTAAGTCTCAGTTCTCCTCCGACGGCTTGTTGCTGTAACCGTGATAATCTGAGGACATAGGCAGGACAATATTCGCATGGAGATCTCTTCTTCAACTCTCAATAGCAGCCAAGTTTTTCAACAAAAACCCCTGAAGTCTGAAGCAGGGTTTGCATGGCCGGAGGCTTTTCCTGTCCCCTCAGCCAGACAAACCAGTCTGAAAGATACTCCCTCCATTTACTTGCATCTACAAACATTGTCCTGCATTCCTGTAACATTTTATAATTACTGCATCAGAAATACACTGAACGGCACACTGGATTTTTACAAGACTGGCTTCAGGTCTCAAGCAACTGTAGGGGATCACTCATCATCCGAGTACAGAACAGTCTCAAGTTCGTCAGAGGTGGAGGAAGCCACTGTGGATGGAATCAAGTTACTGCAGCCACAAGTGTTACATGTTGAAGAGTTACTGAGTGATATTATGAGTCATTTACCATTTAAAAACAATCAATCAATCTACGTAAACAAAAGTCTTTATATGTGATTATTCCAGGACTCAGCTGAGGCTGGGAAGGGGTAGGGAAGAAGGCAGCAAGAAAGTAGCTGATGAATTCTGCCCCTACATCTGAAAAAAATTAGCTTTTAAGGATTCTTAAGTTCTACGACTAAAAAAATCTGCACTTTTTTTTCTTCTCCATGCGTTGTCTAAATTTTCATTATGAATTTCAACATTTGTACAACAGTCGTCTTCTTGACACCACTTCTACAGCAAAGAACTTCAGCAGTAACACACGAGTCACCTTGACCAGTGTGACTCAAAGCTGGTACAACAGGCAGTGCCTTTCACTTGGTGGCTAACACAAAACAAGCAAGCATTCTCTGTGTTTTAAGAATGCCAGCATTAGTATATTTCAAAGGCAACAAATACAGAATCATAGAATGTTTGGGTTGGAAGGGACCTCAAAGCCCATCTAGTTCCACCCTCCCTGCCATGGGCAGGGACACCCTCCACTAAACCAGATTGCCCAAAGCCCCATCCAACCTGGCCTTGAACACTTCCAGGGATGGGGCCTCCACAACTTCTCTGGGCAACAAATACAGTTTATTTCAGTATATAGATCTAGATAATAAACAGAAAATTGGATGTTGATGTTACTGAACTCAACAGAATTTTATTCTGCACTGTTACCACCCTAGTTACTAAAAATGGCAGAATCCAGACAACTATCAGGAAGTAAAAGCAGACAAATCTGTATGTTTAAAACTTCCCCTTTTCAGATCTCTGCATCTTTTCGTACTACAATTTCAGAAAACTTCTTCATAAACTTGGTTATTTATTTTTTAAAAAAATAATCTACATTTTTCCTGAATCAAGAAATGCATTTTTGGCTACCAAAATATGAATTAGAGTCAGAATCCTACTTTAATTTCTGGCACCAATAATTTTTAACTTTCATACTTTCATACAGTCACTACTTAACACAAAGCAAAGTGTTACTGATACATACAATAAATGATAACTTTTACTGAAACAATGTGCTTTGAATTTAAGCTTTCAGTTCATCTTTAAGACAGTCTATGTCTCTTTCTGCTGGTGAATGCAGTTCAATGGCAGCTTTCCTTCATATTTTTAGGCATTTCCAATCTTTTCCAGTTAAGAACTCCATTTTACATGTAGGTTGCCTTTCAGTATGTGTAACAGAATAGTTAAGATCTGTTAAAATTATAATGATTACTTAAGTAATATGCCTTCAAGACGTATGTTTTTGTATCAAATTAGTCTTTGAAGGAGGCCAATTTTGAAGACCAGCGAAAGGAAACCCAGCCCCAACACATAAATTTCAAACCACCTGAAAAAAGTGATACTAAGGAGCTTTAACTTTACTTGCCACCTGCAGGTCAGAAATTCATGGAAAAGTTGAAAAGAGCCATTTGATCCATCCAAAACCTACTCCATTTTAGATAGATAAATTTTTAAAAAATAAATCACAAACTTAGTAAAAATGCAAAAAAAATTTACCTTCCTTCAAAATCATAAATGCAAAAATTACAAAATGAGAACAAAAAAAGGACACAAAGAAGAATTAGATTGGAGCAAAAGACAGGAAGCTAGCAGGACATCCAATCTCTCTTTTGTCTATACATCACCACCATTTCTGGCAATACATTATATTGTGTACTAAATCAAAAAAGAAGCACCATGCCTTTTGCTGTTGATGTCACTGGCTTTCACCAGTGGTTACTAAAAAAAAAAGTTATGAAATGAGCAACAAGTGAACTGGAGGTAATGATCTGAAAGTAACAGACTTCCCAGATCATTCAGAGCAAGATTTCATAACATTATACAGATGCTGTAGATCAGGACAGGGTGCTGACTGGTATCGTGAGCGCTGTTTTGCTTCAAAAAAAATAAAACTTCTCTAAAAACCTACAGAAGCCAGGTTTTACAAACAACACTACTCAAGGTAAGCATTCAAGCTGCATTGCAACTAAGATTTTACAGCCCTATCCTTTCTCCCTCACCAAAAAAATTCTAGTTTTAGTATCCTGACAGGTCTTGATTGTGCTTAACAGATAAGCACTTTCAATTGCCTTATATCTCTGTGGGAACTGCTTGTATAGAATATTACATTGTTTAATCATCTAATTTTCCTTCTTGTGTTATCTTACATATTCCACTTCCTTGTTTTCCTCATTTCTCTGCTTGTGCTTTCCTAATTTAAGTGGAGATGCACACTTCCCCCATTGTACCAGCACAAGTCAGAACCTTCTCTCCTAGACAGACCGCAAGGTTGGCTCAATTCCCCTTTATTTTTAGATTTACGGTTTGTAGATCCTATAGTTTTAATTCCTCTGCTTCTATCAGGAAACAGCAAACTATATAACACCACTTCAGTGACTTCTATTTCTGGGATTTTTATTGTAGTAGAATTTTTTCACATAAACCTCTTTTCTCCCAATATCTAAACCTCTAGGCAAAAAAAAAGGCACATAGTATCATGTGACAAACTACATCTTGTTCTACACTTAAGTACTTGCTGCATGTCTTAAAGCTCCAGTTCCTGGAGATCTCTGAAACTGTAGGTTTTTTCTCCCACTAGTTCCTAACATTCCCTACAGCAGAGTGCAAAGAGCAGGAGGACCACTGAAGGACAGCACTTGCATACAAAATGAAAATAACAGATCCTGCAGTTTGTCGTTTAACCTCATGATTTTATGAGGCCTGACCAAACGTATTTGAATTTGGGAAAGGTAAACGTTCAGCCCAGGAATAAATACATAAGCTGCTCACTTGGAAGCTTTTTTGTACTTGGCTAGAGAAGAAAAATTTCTACTGTTGCAAAAATGCAGCATACTGAATGAACCCTTTGAACTTGTATTCATTTTTTAAAAAGAGGTGATCGAGGCCTTACAGTGTCTCTAGCTTTCAATCTCTCAAGAAAGGAGAGGCATAAGTAAAATTGTATTTGACTCTCTTATTACTACTTCTACTGCATGTTAGAAACTTTTACTAGACCCTGATGGTCGCTTTTGGTTCTCAATAGACAGAGGTGATACTAGTACAAGTTTTGCTAAAATAGGTTAAGCTAACGTCCAAACAACAAAAACAGGCTATCAATTTGCATTTGAACATCACTCAACGTGCTCTTCATTTTCACTCTAGACAAAAAAGAGATTACTCAAACATCTAACTTCAGTTCATTTTTATGTACTGAATGAGGATTCATGCATATTTTCAGAATTTAAAATTAAATTTCAGCCTGACAGAAGACAGCTACCAGTCATTCACTTTTAAAAACAAACATTTTTGAAATAAACGAAATTTGTTTTTGTAAGACAGACATTAGCAGTACCCTGTCATTCCAGTTTCAATATCACAAGGAGTAAAGTCAAAGAAGTCTGTTATACTTCCTTATTGAAATTTAAGAGAAGAGTCCAACTGACATATGTAAAAATAAAAAAAAAAAGATACTGTCTTTATTTCTGCTTATAAATACTTCTCTCTGCTCAACTTCAGGTACACAATTTCTGTAAACTCTTTAACAATTCTTTATGCAACAAAGGAGTTTTCTTTGAAGTTTAATAGCACCTTTTGCTCTTCAGCTTAATGATATTTTTCTCCCAGTGGACAAAAAATATTGACATCTTAAGTTTTTCAATTATAGATAAGCAGACTGGGCTGTTTCATTACTCATTTTGAAAAGCCGTTTGCTCTGAAAAACATCTCTCTCATTCCAGAATAACACAACTTTATGAAGACTGGTATTGCATACTTGGTCTATGTTTCTTAAAAGAAACTATTCAATTTCCACATAAAAGTTTAAGGCCTTGTTTTCCTTTTTGTTCTTTGTAACAACTAATTTGAAGAATGTGTAAAACCTTCAATTATCAGATAAATTATAGGCACTTGAATGAAGAAAAGGCATCACTACTTCATCTCTGTCCTACAGCTGCCTGTGATGTTTGCTTAAACTGACAGTGCTGTGTTAGGCTTTCAACTTCTTTCTTTGTAACAGGTGAAAAATTACACTGTTTTAAACATCACATGGCAACATGAGCACCCTTTTATTGGTCGGAGGACAATAATGGATTAATTGCTAAGATGAGACAATGGGATCATCGCTCTGCAAGAGCGAAACTATCCTCTTACAACTGCAGGCATCTGCTTACTATCATAATGCCACAATTCCATGCTTAGAAAATTTCTGCTACTCAGAAATGTAAAATAGAAGTGACAAATTCTGGTTTTTATCAACCTTTTCTGGGTTTTCTGTTGTTTTCAACACAAATGTGATGAACACTCTTGTACTCACTCTGACATTCTATGAACTGATGAATAAAAGTGCAGTCCCCTCCACTCTTTGAAAGAAAGTGCTCTAGTAAAGAAAGAAACACTTCAGTTTACATCTTCTTATCATTTTCAAATTGATGCAACAAAAAATTTGAAAGGTATATGAACAATATTTGTAATTGTGTATTTACAGTGAACTTTAGAAATCTGAGTTAATATGCAAGCAGACAAGACACGTAATTGAAATGATGTCTGAGTGATATGAGAAAAGATTACTCCCTTGAACTGTTCAGAAAAAAGCAGTACTTTAACTGCATTTTCAAAGGGTACTTCGAAGTACCGAAATCTAATAGCAGGTCTTAAGCATAATAGGAAGTCCCTTACCTCAATAGAAGCTTTTTTAAAAAAAAACTTTATTTAACAAAATTTTTAAAAGTCCAAACATTCTGCATTTGGCATTTGCTGTACTGTTCTTTCAGGTTAGGTAGTAACAAATCACTTCCACTAAACTTCCACTGACAGCTCCCTAATTTTGACAAGAAAGATTAATGCACAGAAGTGGTATTTAAATCACAATAAATTTACAATACATATGACACAGTACTGAAACATGCAACACTGATGTCTCTAGTTCCTCCCATTTGTTAATTCATAATCAGACATGGATAACTGCAAATATCAAATTGAAGCACTGAAGAAATAAGAAACTTGTATTTAACCTATACTCTTAAGTATTTCATTAGCTTTAAAAGGGCATTTAGTCTTCATGTTTCTTCTTCACACCTAATACCCTCTTGAAATGCAAAATCATTTATTTTGAAAGTGTTGCTGAATATGTGCCTTCACTTTTTAAGCAAAGTTCCACTGAAACAACAATTTTCAAAAGAAGGACAGTTCTACTGTAGAGATCCTAAAACTGGGATCGGTTTCCAGGTTTACCGAAGTCCTTCTCAGTGATCTTGCTCAGTTCCCAACATCAGAGCCTCGCACCTTCAAGTAATAGGTAATAAGGTGCTAACACTTCCTTTCTGAGAAACCTCAAAACTCCTTTGCCCTCAAGAGTCTAACAATCTGAAAAGGCTGCTTTTTAGCACACAAACCAGCAAACTGTGTTACATTTTAACAAAGTCCTTCCATCAATAGCTTCTGATATCAGAAGCTGACCTGTTAAGATCAAACATGTAATAGCAAGCCATATCAAGGCACTAATAAAAGTTGTGTAGAACTGAATTGTTCTCTTCCGCATCTGCAGTGAGAGAAAATGAATGCCTAGCTAGCATCGTCTTAATACACTTTGTTATAAAGAGACTCTAGATCTACTAGGAGTTCTTAGTTCCACCACTCAAAGTACAAATCTTTTAATGTTGTCGACAGCCACAGAAGAGAGTAATGTAAAATCCTTATTCTTGCAACAGCTAGGTAGAAGTTCTATCAACATACCTTGAGGACTTGACCTGAAGTTTTGAAAGACAGACAAAAGGAATTTTAAAACATCCTCATTTTACATGGTTTTACTACCATTTTCCTCTGACAGGGGGCGGCATGTATACCTTTGTATTCAGATAGAGGAGACTAACTCCCTTTCAGGCTATTTAGCCAAAAAAAATAATTTAATTTCTGACTTCTGCCTTCAACCGTGGAGTCTTTCCCTTCTGCTTTTTACGTACAACCTCTATTTACTTCTGAAGTTGGTGAATCTGAATTATAACACCGAAATTCTTAGCTTCTCTAAAATAATGCAAGACTACTCAGGAAAAAAAAACCCAAACAACCACAAACAAAACAAACCCAACCAAAAAACCTAAACTAAACAATAACTGCCTCCTACGGCTTTAGAAAGAGAACAAAATCCAAAATCTGGCAGAGAAAATGACTGCCCATCTGTCATTATATGAGGGTGAGATAAAGGACAGGAAGATACAGAAAGGCACACGCTGTTGTGAAGTGAATATGAGCCAGCAAGCTCTAAAAGGTCAGACAAATGGGGATGGACCAGGTATAGCAGAGATGCAGAAAAATGTGGTACAACAGAGAGAATAACGGAAAACATGGAAAACTATGCAAAACTACAGAATAATAAAATAGCATGGTAGATACACAACAGGAAAAGGTGATAGACTGTATAAACACAGAGAAAGACAACTTGAATAAGCAGTTGTAGCACGTCTATATTCAGAAAGAAGAAATTGGCAGACAGCTTTCTAAAATTCCCAAGTTTAAGCACAAGTTCTACTGTTACGTATAGGATGGAAGAACCTACATTTTCATGCATCCATCCAGATAGCATTTTAACTCTTATGCAATCCAAAAGTCATAAAGAGATTGCCTTGACTATCACAAAAAATTTAATACCAGTGATACAATGATGTTTGTTAAAATCACATAATAATTAATTTAAATTTGAAATAATATTTCAGAGAATGTTTACTCAGACTGGTAAGAGGTATCTATTTAAAAAACAAGACACTCCTGCCAACCATTTCAAAATAAACAAACAAAAAAAAATCTGTTAAAAAAATCATATTTACTGTGTTACCAATTATTTCTCTAAGCCAGTACGTATATGCAGTCAAAGCTTGAAAGCTTTTATTAAACATTTTAATTTAGCTCAGTTTACATGACTAGAACAAAAAAACACCATCTCTATGCAGCACCCCAGTTCTGCTTTGTAAAGAAGTTAACTATTTTCTAGGGTGGAAGATTTTAAAAAAAATTAAAGTTAATTTATTTCTTAACTACTCTATCAAGCGTTAAGAGTATTATCAACCTAAAATTATGCATCAGCAAGATATATCTATATAAAAACAGAAAACTGGGAACAGACATTGTCTTCTGCTTGCTAATTTCAGCATGCGTCATAGCTAAGTGCCTAAATGCTAAGACATTGTGGGATAACTAGTACTTAGATTAAGAGGAGGTTTTTGTATAGTTCCTGTCAGTGTTTAACAGATCTCTCCTCCTGCTCCAGAAAAGAAATACGCATAAGGTTATGCCATGATTAACTTCTTATTTTGCTAATTGTCTCCCTAATTAGGAAGCTCTTCATTTATAATTAAATAGGAAAAAGCTAAGAATTAGAGAGTTTTAAAATTTTGACTCAAAAACGTATAGAGTAAACCCTGCAAATATTAAACTATGAGTTCTCTATATGAGCGCCCCAACCTTCCAACTAATACTACTGCAACTCCTCAGAGCTCTCCTTATCTCACAAGACTATAACTAGAATAATCTTTGCTTTATGTGATAATAGGCATAGTCTTATCAGACAATTTTATTCAAAAAACTTCAAGTGTATGTTAAGACACAGTAGTTCAAATACCTAGCTTTAACTAATTGGTCTTTAAAAAAAATCTCATCTGTTAGTTCAATCTGTAATTCATTCCTGTTTTATAAAAGACACTCCTGAGTTTTAAAAAGTTAGTTTCCACTATTTATATATTTCATGTTCTCATATTTTTCATACATTATAGTTATAAAAAAATATGTTTTTCTGACTTTACTTACCATACCCAATTTACTAGAAAAATGGTATATGTCTGTGTTGCAAGGAAAAATAAAATTAAGAGGAAAAAATTCAATGAGTTTTCCACTTTCTTGTGTCATGAGCCTGACATCATTCAGTAGACTCCTACTGATTCCAGCAAGAGCCCCAAAAGAGGAGGGGAAAAAAAAAAAAAAAAAAAAAGGAAAAAACAGAAGAAGGACGACTTCCAAGCTGGCTCATTATGTTTTATAGAACTTTCTAAAAACACCTAGACTGAAAGTCTAAGCAAAAAAATGCTGGTCAGACGAGTGGACAAATTCAATTTCATTTTTTAAGAGAATATTATTATTCAAGTAAAACTTTAGAGAACATTTTGAATTTGTTCAACTTCAAACATCAACCATAAGACAAAAGGTAGCCTTAAGATACACTACCTTTCTCTGTGCTCCCATTAATTTTAGGTATGAAGTCGTCAACTTGTATGCCTAGGATTAAGAAAGGGTATTATTTCTGGAAACGAACAAAATGTTTTGGGTTTTGTTTCTTTATAAATACAGCACTGTGAAATGTCTCTGGCTTTTCATACTACCTCCTCCTCCTCAATACCTAATCTAATCAAACAAAACAGACAAAATTTAATGTGTTTTCCTGCACTATAAATCACGTTCCTGTTTGTTCAAATGTATAAGGGATTACTATCATCCAGAGAACTACTGCCTATTACATATATATATATATATATATATATATATTTAAAAGTCCCATATATATGTATATATGTTTGTGTGTGTATATACACAGAAACCTTCAAAACCTTGGAGCTGAGGGGGCACAAAGCTCTAAATAGAGCCATGACCCAGAAGGCTGAACACTCACAACAGCAGTGCCCTCTACTGACATTCTGTTGTGGCCACGCATCTCTCTCAGTGACAACAAGACGACTGCACCTCTGGTGTAACCATAAAAAACTGTTCTTTTGCCAGACATCTAGACTAAGATTATTAGGGTAAAAATAATTGAACAGAAAATCTGGAAATCAGCTTGAAACAAGAAACTGATCACACCTACCTAAGCTGCTGTGTTCTTTAAGAGTTTTCTCTTGAAGATGTTCTAACCGTACTGTAAACAGAAGTCCAAGAAAAAGATATTTCACAGATTAAAAGAAAAGCAAATAATCAAAGTTTCTTCCCTACTAGTGACTAACCTTGTAAAGCAGTTAGCCGCTCATTGGTGAAGTCGTTATCAGCCTGCAGAGCTTCTATTTTTGCCTGAAGCTCTTGCTCTCTCTCTTCCATTTCATCTATTTTATGCTGCAACTCTTTTTTCTCAGCCAGTCCTTTCTGTTGGATTTCTTCTTGTCTTCCTTCTGCTACCTGCTCATGAAAGATTAAAGTAGTCCTCAAACAAATAAAAATTAACATAATAAAGAATGGATTTCCTTGATTTTTGTATCACTAAACTGCATAAGTAACTTCCTTTGCTGGTCAGATAAAGAAAACACAAACAATGCAATTTTTTTCTACTGTTATTTTTCTATAAATTTCACTTGAAGCACAGTAACAGAGAGAATGAATTTCAAAATACCTTAACTAACTTTTTGTCTGAAGAACCAAAGTTTTACAGGAACAGTACCAGGGCCCAAGAACCAATAAACACACAGAGTCTCCCAGCATCTCAAATAAATCAAAACCCAAGAGTCCTTCTGAACTGAAGGTACAGAATTGCACAGACTGACTTGACTGAAAGCCACAGCTTTTTCCTCGCTGGATTTCACAACAAGAAGTTTTTATAACAGTACAAAGAGGCAACATGAAATGCAAATTTATTTCTAATTCTAGTTTTCGTTCCCATTAACTGTAAGATGTTTAGGTTGAAAGTTAAATGCAGGTTTATGTAATATATAATTTTATATTAAAATATACTGCAGCTCCAAAAATACGGTAACTATCAAAGTGAACAAAAAAGGGAATTTTTTGGCAATTTAACTGATGACATGTTCAGGTACATTAAATGTAAACCAAAAGAATATGCAAAAGATTACATGCATCCTTCTTTCATTTTCACATTCTTTTCTAAAGTTTCTTAACCTCTATTTGATTGCTAAATTGTATTTATTTGTTCCATGCCTTATTGTATCCTTGAGAGTCAGACGAAGTTCTGTCATTACCTTTAGCTTGTCAGAAAGGTCTTTAATTTCATTTACAGCTCCATTGTACTTATTGGCTAATTCCCTTAATTCTTCCTGAGTCCGCTCATTCATTTCTTTCAGATGAGTACATTCATCTTCTGTATTACTTAAACTCCGCTGTAAAATAGAATTATTATGCAATAAATAAAAAATATTATACTAATAGTCGAAAAACCACTGAAGTTAATCTATTTTTTCCAAACAGGATATGTAACTAACCATATTGAATGACTTTGTTCCTAATCATTAAGGATAAACACACAGATGAAGTCCTGGTAAAAATGCCACCTATACAAACTTTTGTAAACCTTTGTAATGTTCTACGTAAAGCACAGATTATGTGAAAAGATACTAGCTTCATGCATTTCATGCATGCGTTCAAAAAAAAAAAAAGCAAAACCCACCCCAAAGAACATCACATTATACAATTAATTGTGACTGATAGGAATGAAGAATTGAAACATACGATCTATCTACCCCATTCTCTTCTGTTTTATGATAAACTGTGCAAGTTTCATAATATTTTGTGATTCAGTGTCATCAACAGATTTCATCATACCCTTCACCCAGCAAAAGAAGATTTAACATGTTACATAAGCCAAATGGCTCCAAGGAAGTGTTCTGAATCTTCTCCTGAACTCCCTGTGAAAAGGCAGCTAAACTAAGATCCTCTTACTCAAGAGGCAGCTGGGTCTTCAGGAGGCAAGGAATGCTCCAGAAGTTTGCATAACTGAACCAGCACAACTAAATGGTGTACAGAGTTTCCTCCTTGTATGAATGAGGCAACAAAACTTGAACTACAAATTTTATTTTATTTTTTGTAACAAGCTCTGACTTAGCTCTCCTTCACCACTGTGACAGACCAAAACACCTTTTTAAAAAGTGCATTCAAAACTACACTATATAATAGTTAAAGTACAACTTTCAACCAGGAGCCACTGATTCTTCCGTGTGGAGAGAAAAGTATGTGGCAGGAAGCACTCAAGCAAATCTTTTGCTAAAGTTAAATTAATATTTCTCCCCCAAGAGTCAAAGGAAGGAAGAAAAAGTATAGTAAGTCAGAAGATTCTTCTCTTACATAGGACTGGAAAGAAGAAAGCTAGAAGCAAATGTAAAACTCCAACCACTAACAAACCTGTCCAAAACTATTACAATATCAAAAGGTGTATTTATAAAAAAAAATTTGAGGTTGTTTATTACAGCACCATATGCATTGCATTCCCTAAAAACCATGAAGAGGGTAGACACCTTGTACACGTAATTTTAAGTCTTATATTTCTTGACCTAAGGGAACATAGCAAATAATAACAGGAAGAGAAAATAAAGGAAAAGATAGTAATAAGAGATTTTATAGGGGCAGAAATCTTCTGTGCAGAACGTGTCCAACACTTTGTGATCTTAAAAGCTCATTCTTAAGTGTTTCCATCAATTTTACTGTTTAAACAAGGTCTAATAGTATTTTTTCTAACACATGTATGTCATTTCCCTCTCACTTACTTCCCACACATACTAACTCTTGTAAGACAGCTTCATGAATTTTGATATCTGGTAGAAAAAGGAATTGTTTAAAAGAGTAATTAATTGTTTAAACTCATTAACTGGTTAAAAATATTGTCCAATAGGGGAAATAAACACTACTACTTAATATACTGCTAATCTATACAACAAATACTGGTGTATCACAGGCAACAAAAGAGGGATCTCAGCAGCAGCAGTTATAACTATATCATCAATTCCGGAAGACTAGGCCTGAAACTTTAGTACCTCCACTTCAGACAGTTTTCTGACCACTTCGATTTTCTCCTGAAGGACCCGCCTCAGGGACTCTTTGGCTGTTGTCTCATAGTTGTGTTTGTCTTCTTGTAATGCTATAAGCTCTTTTCGTATACTGTCTTCTGTTTGATTCTGTACACACAAGGTAATTCCGATACAACGATAGAACATACATTAGTATTTCACCGATTACATATATTAGGTTGTGATAAGACCTGTTCTCTTGCAAAATGTTTAGCAATTTCTGGTAACTGGGAAAATGTTATGGGCAAATCAGTGATCAGATTCCCAATGTGAACTAGGAATAAACCAGTTATTTTTTGAAGGGTATGTATGGCAGCACAAATTCAATGATCAGCTTTGATTATAGGAAAACTATGAGGCTTTTTTGGGGCATTGCTAAGACAATGTCAAGTCTAGGAGACCAACAATTTGACAAAGCAGAAACCTATGAGGTTCTATCAGAAAGATCTCAAACAGGACCTGCAAAAAAAGTTCTTATGATGTAGGTAGTTGAGAGGAATCTAACATATAAAATACAAAATAAAAAACAAAGTAAAAAACTAAGGCAGGCATAGGTGACTTAATAATCAAGGCAGGGCATACATGTGACTGAATATCAGGCAGTTCATTGATACTGCTTTTCAAATCCCTATCTGAAAGAAACATCCATAGGCAACAGGACAGAATGGTTGCTTCCCACCGATGACAGCAATTCCTTTTCTGCACTTAAGTATATACATGTTTATATGCATATACAAAAGAAATCAGTTAGTGCTAAAAAAAATGCTGAAAAATAGCTGTTTATCTAGCTTTAAAGTGATTCCATGAAATACAGCACAGATCTACAGTTTTCATGCTATTCAGATTATCAAAATTGCACAGGCTCATTTCAGAAAGTTTATGTTCCAACTGCCTTCCTATAACTACCTAATTTCAAAACCCTTTAAAAGAGCTATCTTTGATCATTCCTAGCATTCAACTTTAAATGAACCACTTACCTTTGAACATGCTTGTAATTGATTTCCCATAACCTCTAATCTTGATAGCAGCCTGTCTTCATCTATTAAAGCCTAGCAGAAAAGAAATACCACCTAAGTATTAAAATGTGCTTCAAGTAGTTCCAGTAGAGTTCTGCTTTAAAAACTTGAATTTTTTTTGGAGTACTTGCTACAAAGTTATTTCAAACTGATACAAGACCACTACATTTGTTCAGAATTCTTTTGTACAGTTTAAGAGAACCACCACAAGCTTTTTATTCTTTCTGCTGCTTTTTTCCCCATTTTCCATAAATTAATAGTATGCTACCGCATACTTCAGTCCATAAAGGAAAGGGATGCCTGCAGATACCTGCCAACTAGTATCTGAAGCCTCTTGCGTGACAGCAAGTAGTCGCTGAAGGGTTGCCAGCTTCTGTTCCAACATTTGTTCCCGATGTAAGGCTTCCTACAAAGAGAGCAGAGCACCACTCAGTTTGGCTGGAACAACTCAGAACAACAGAAGCAACATAAAAGATAGCAAAATACCAGAGGAAAAAAACAAAAGGAAGTGTGAGTAGCAAACATGATCACATACGCAAAACTATAAGTCCATCCCATTTTATCCATCCATATGCTTATTTGGATATTTTAATTAAGAAATCTTATCCTATAACCTCAGATTCCTAAACTTTCATTTTTCATGTATATGCTGCACCTGCTGAGTACACACAGTAACAAGTTATTCTTTCCAAGACTTAAATACACTGACTTTTGTCAATAATTTGAGTAACAAAGTTGTAAACACCAAAAGGCAGCTTGGCAGCTCCCATGCAATGAGCTGTTCATCCTCAAATCAGGTCACAAAAGAAGAATGCCAAGCTAGAACTACTATTTTTGTTTGATTTTTGGTTTATGGCAGTAAGACAGAAGAGCATCTTCGCTAACAGTTCCAGGATACAGAATGGGAACAGATTGGTAAGTATGTATTTGGCCTCCCAAGAAAGAGCATCTGCCTGAGCTGCTTCCTGCTATGTCAGCAAATATATATAACATTAGTATCCACCTCAAAAGCCTCATCACCCATTTCAGCAAATAAAAACTGCCATTGCCAAAGAAAAAAAAGGCAAAATAAAAGTCAGCAGAACTATACATAAATTAAAGTTACATAGAATTTACCAGTAAAAATGTTTCCACATTTTTTCCAGAAAGATAATTTCAGGATCCTTTCTAAAGAGTTTGTTTATATATATTAGTCCACACTTTAACGTGTTGCCATTGTGCAGTCTAACCCTTTAGTGAGGTGACACCTTAGCAAAAATCACACTGATTAAAACTGACACAGGAGCAGGCACAGAAAGGCTGATGATACCAGTGACGAAGAAGAGCTGCCTTTGTACTTCTCCCAGTCAAAACAGGGACAGAAATATTCACACGAAGAAGTTATATTCACAGAAACAAACTAGTTCTAGATACATGAAATGAACTCTTGTTTTGCTATTCTTTTGTTTTATCAAAAACTTTTAATATGCGTACACAGTACATCGACAGTGGTGAATGATGCCAAAAATAGTGGAAGCAAAGGAAAATCGGGGACAGGACAGAAAAAGCAGGTATAAGAGGGTTCAGAGAGCCTTCCAAAACCCAGGGAGCTTTCATGTTTCTTTTATAGAAGTCAGAGTTCATTCTGCTCATGCAAAACCTCACAAGTTTACATAGAAATATACTATGTTCAATTACAACACAGAATCACAGAGAGTTTGGGTTGAACGGACCTTCCAAGGTCATCTACTCTAATCTCCCCTTGCAATGAGCAGAGACATCTTCAGCTACAGCAGGTTGCTCAGAGCCTCGTCCAACCTGACCTTGAATGTTTCCAGGGATGAGGCATCTACCATCTCCCTAAGTAATAATGTTTTACATCATTTCACTACAGAAAAAGGGAGTTAAATGCTTATGTTCCAGTTCACAAAATGCAAGCCAAAGATAGATAGATAAAGCTAAGATTTGTGTTTTAGCAAACATTAAATATTTAGTCAAACTAATGCTATCAAGAGAAAAGTTACCTGTAGATACTGTGAAAGCTGAAACAATTCCTGAGAATACATACTGGGAGTGTTAGCAGCAACCTGGGGGGAAAAAAAGAATTTAGAAATCAAAATGATTTTGGATTTTTCATTAAACTCAAGTAATGCAAAATTCATCAGTAAAACAAGACATGAAGGTAAACTTAAGATTGTCTAACCACTGGCATTTTCAACTATTTATTGTTCTGCTACTATTTCTTTTTTTAAAAAAAAAAATCATAGAACTTCCCAAGTGTGGACTGAGGCCCCACTATGTTAACATCTTTACGAGTTCCTGAACCACCAACACACCAAGGACTTTAAGGATTTTGTTTCAGTTGAGATTAAACTGACAAAAAAAAGGAAACAAGGTGCACAAAGGTGATGCCATTTAACCCAAGGACAAGCAGAAATCAGGGGGTTCCAGAATTCAGGATAACGTCTGTCATATTCCAATTCAATGTCATCACACACAGCCCCCCCTCATCACACGTTTTCTATTGACTTACTAGCCATCATCTTCATCACTCCCCTTTATAAGTATCTGTTTCTGATCTGGAGAATATTTACGTTATCTTTAACCATAACTGTTATTGCTGCATATTAGCACCATCACCTTACTTCATTTCTAGTCACATGCAATTAGCGGTGCCACCACCTCTGTCAGGCTTAAAGCCTGGCTTTGGTAAGTTTTACTTTATACTTTCTATAGCCTGGAAACTATTCTGGAGTTTGTGGGGTTGGAGGTGCACGGAGAAGGCAGAAGTGTTTATTTACTAATTCTTGCAGGTTCTTCCTAGACTGACATAATTTTAAAGCTGTTTTTTTCACACAGTTATACCTGCAGTCCCCCTGCCAGGATTTCTGCCCTTGCCCTGGATTCAAGCTACATACACTATTTAGAAACCTCAACTTAAATGCAAAGTCCATGAACCCCTTGGGCTGCTGACTTCACAAGTAAGTTTCCTTAGTTTCTCAAAATGTTGTTACTCATGTTTAAAACTCTGATTTGAATCTATTTGAGATAATCCTTTCCAGAGGCTAGGCAGCCGATCAGTTCCTGATCACTCGTTTCAAGAGTGTGTCTACTAACAGCTTTTCTACACATCCCTCATGTTATCAAAATCGAATTTAAAAATTACATGAGACATTTCTATTCCATGACTCTACAGCAAGGGACTCTGGCTGTATCTGTACAAGAGGAGCAGAGAGGTCTAGTCTCAATCTTCCTTTGGAATATGTCAGAGCATTTTCCAGTCTGTGCAGGGCAGCTTCTCCTCCATAAAAAACAACAACAGACCTCATCCAAACACCAAATCATGACCCCCACAGGACAGATCAAATACCAAATTATGCAATACATGTCACTCAACATGCATGTGGGAAAAAGAACCCCAACCAAAAATGGGGTACTTTTGAAGCCATGTTTCAGACGCCATACCGCAACAAGTCAAGCGACCTTAAAATATACACAGCAATTCCGCATTACCTTCTCTACTTTAACTGTCACTCAAAATACTGAACTAGGTAAAAACAGGCAGTGGAAAACACATCTAAGTGTAACTGGACTTCACCATTTCTTGATCTTTATAACAAGTCAGAAAACAGCACATGACTGAATAACAAATTATTGAATTACCTTGTCAACAGGACTTGGTAATGGAGCATGGATAACACTGAAAAAAAAATATTTAAGAAGTGAATACAAAATGCAGAATAGCAGGTAAAAAACCAAATTATGTAATTTTTAATTAACACTCAGTTACTGCAAAAAGTTTATATTTTGTTTCTACTACTCTGAAATCTTCCCCAAAATGGGCACATATACACAGAAAACCCTCTCAATATTCATCTGAGTTTCCAAACATTATTTCATCCAACATATTTTATGATTTTTTTCCTCATGCCAAGCAAAGCTCTTTCACTGTGACACCAAATAACTGCATCACGAGGATGTTACTATATACTGCAGAAGTATATAGTGTTATGTGTACACATGTACACACACAAACACACCATTAACCTCTCTTCAATAAAGTCTAGCTGCATTTAAAGGAACAAAAATAATAACCCCAAATGAAAAAGAGGGAAGGAGAGTGCTCATTTGCTTGCTTTTTTCCTATATTCTTCTGCTTATAATGCCCATTTCAGTATACTAAGCCACAGCCAGTCAGAAAAGCCCAATTTGATAAGACCTTTTTTATTCTTTCATAGTTATCTTAATTTCTAAAAGCAACAAGCGAATGAGATTTCTTTTTCAAAATGCCTGCAGAAGAACCATACTCTCATTTATTTTCTTTGCATGATCACAGGAAAAGAAACTGTTCCTACATGCTGATTTGAAACATAATATCCATCAAATCTTCATTATACAGTAGTTTAATTTTGCTATACATGAATAGATACTGATTCTTACTCTGATCGCAATCGAGCTTCCATTCCATCTGGAAGAAACAGTTTGATTGTGGAGACTATACATCCATGGGTAACTGAAAAGAAACAAATTCTAAGTCATCATGATTTGTCACTATTTAATTATAAGTTCAATGGTTAATGTTATAGTAACCAAGCAAGCTGTCTTAAGAAACTCTGAGGCAAGCAAACAAGAGAAGGCATGAACGCTCTCAAGCACCAGTGGCTGGGTCTGCCTTCTCGGACCTCTTCTGGAGACAGGAAACGTTATCATTTGAAACTTGAAGAGGGTATGCTCTGCACCAAGTCCTGGCTGCGAAGCACTCCCAGCTCTTTCATATGCAGCAACACCTGCAAGATATCTTTATTGCAGCAAGTTAAAAAAGTTAACTGTCTGTTTTCATCATAAGTAAAAAGGAACGCATCTTACCTGCGCTGGGTAATGGGAATGCAGAAGTATAAACAAAACAATGAGCTACGTTTTTCACAAGATGCCTATGAGCATTTCCAACACATCCAATTTGTGTCACCAGACACTCACTTCAACATCTGGGACTTGCCCAGTGATCGTTACTTACAAACACAAGGATCAAAAAGGGAACGCACAGGAAGAATATAGAAGCCGCTGAGATGTACCACCTCTTGAGCGCTATGAGTGGTGTCATTCAAGACAACAAATCTCTATTTTGGTATGCTTGTAGTATCTCTCTAATGCATGGCCTTAGACAAGTGGCCTCTCACTTCAGAGGGAAAAAGCTTGCTTCTCCAGGACTAAATTCAAAGTTCTATGAATTCAAGAAAGATCTTTAGGAATAAGAGGAGGAAATGTACTATTTGATTCTTACATCAAGTTCAATTTCTCTTCAAAATGCTTCCCCAAAATGTTATTGATACCATTTTCAATGACACTGCAAGCAGTCCAATTACATCTGTTGTTTTTTGGGTTTGTTTTTTTTCTTGAATGGAAGTAAAAATTCTTTCCAGTTACATGGAAAGACAGACAGACGTTGTTCCCAGAATACTACTGCAAGCTAGATACAAATAAGTACATGGTTGTCTATCATCTACCACTACACTGAAAGAATCCACCAACATACAAAGAGCTGTTCTACTTTCATGGTTATTAATATCAGCAAAACAGTTAATCTGGCTTTGAAATTAAAAAAAAAAAAAAAAA
>VWZZ01006371.1:809862-847598 GCA_013399095.1 Psophia crepitans | reverse complement strand
CTCCGGCGGGGCCACGGCCGCGCTACCGGCCAGGGGCCCCGGAGCCCGGGCTTTCGGCTTCCCGAGTGCCTCGGCCGCAGCTAACTGCCGCCACTGTGAGCAACGCCACTCGGGCTCGATTCGCGCTGTGAAACTCGAGTGACAAACTCGCCGCACCGTTCTGAGAGGTGGGAACCATCACACGCTGCGCCACATGATTCCAAAAATCCACCCAGAGTTGCCCTGAACCCTCGAGAGGGGTTTACGCTGCAAAGGAGCATCAAAACAGGAATAAAGAAATAATTTTTGTTTGTCTCAATATTTTTGCTTCATAGACAACTCGCAGGTGATGCTCTCATTTTGATGTTCACCTGTTAACGTGGTAACAGCAGCCATGGCAATGACCGAAAGGGGCCAAGAAACTGCCTCTCGCTCCCCTTGGAGAGCAACACGTATGCAACAAGCAGCGCGCACGGGGTTCCCCATCTGCACAGGCTTTTTGCAAACACCATGCAAGAGAAAAGATTATTAGGAAGAAGAGTCCAAACTTGACTAGAAAAAGTGAGTAAACTGGCTCTGAACTAAATCATCTGGTATTATTTGGCCCTACTTGAAAGCCCGCCCGCTGCTCCTTTCCATGCCGGCAAGTCGCCACCAGTCAACTCCTGCAATACTGTGGCACTAGCTGGGAAATCCAGGGAGTGCTAAAAGAATATAAACCACATAAACACTGCGAAAAGCACGGTAAGATGATTAATAGGTAAGTACTGTACTGAGAAGGGAAAGAGGAGCAGGCCTGCGTGCTGGTGAGAAACGTAGCAAGTGGACAAATAAGGGAGCGGAAGGGTTGGAAACTTGTCTCCGGAGCCTGTTGCTGACTTCAGCTCAGCACCAGAACACGGAGGAAGCAGTGTTCATACAAGACACCCTGAAAAAAAAGTATCACATGCTGAACGTGCCACTGTTTTAATGAACCAAGCCAAGATCGTATTTGCAAGGAAATTGACTTACTAAAACACAGCCCAAACAATAAAATAACAATAAATGTACCCTAGAATTTGCATAAGCAAGTAAACTCTGCCTATTCTGTCATTAAAATACTGAAAAGTCTTGTGTGAGTAAGGCTTTATGTAAATACCAGAATGCAAAGTAGTTTTAAAGGGAATCACTAATTAAAAAACTATTTCCATGTCTGTTTCATTACTAGATTAGGTTAACAGTAACATCTAAGGTTACCAAAATGAACTGGTGAAAAAAAATGTGTTTAGATGCATTCCAATTGCATTAATGGGTAAACACCTGAACTGCGATGCAGCTGGTGCGTGCCCCAGCATGATGATACAATCTTCATTGCTTAAGGCAGCATGAAGAGGGAGGAAAGCAAACTTGTATGGTCCTTCTCATTAGAGCTCAACACATTCACGAGTAACAAAGTACAGTTCCTATATTCCAAGCCAGAGAAAAGGAAGGCTGCAGAACCTGATCACTCATTACACAAATGCCAGGTTGCTGGGATTGTGTTTTGTAAAACTAAAATAAAACCACTCTGAAGAACTACTACTGGCAAGGATTCCTGGCAAGAATTCGCTTATGATGAACTTTGCACAAACTTTCACATAAACTAACTGCAAATGATTGTAGACAAAAACAAGTGAACTCCAATTTTTTGCCAACTAAATCTTAAAATAAAAATTGTTTTAGGTCTTAACACACATGAAGAAACTCAACTTCTTTTGGTGAGGACAGAATCTTGTCAAGTGAATCGTCCCAGGTTCATTACATGCACTGTATTCCTTTGATTTATTCCATGTATACTACTAGCATTAATATTTGCCATCACTTCATAAGAAATAACATTTTAAGTAACTCCCAGACAATTCCAACTAGACAACTGGGAATTAAATGTTCACAACATGTTTTTGAGAAAAGTGAAACAATGCAATCTGACCTTCACTACCATGAATCATTCCAAAATACTATAGCTCCAGCAGCTCTCCACGACAAATACTTAACCACCTCCATTGCTTAACAATGTGTTTTTTAAAGATGTATTCATTAACTTTCCTCTGACACTTCAGATCCTGAAAATTATAACCTACCTAGCTAAAGATAGAATTTGTAAGAGATGGAGCAGGCTTCACATTTTTGTTTTGTTCACTTGATGTCCTTTAAAAAGTCTACTGTTATACTACAGGTTGGTTTGTTGGGTTTAGGAAGTTTGGGTTGGGGGGTGTGTGGGGTTTTTTTTTTTTAAAACAAACTTTACCATCAGCATTTAAATTTCATATTATTCTTTCATTTCATTCTTTTCTAATATACCTCTCTAAGGATAAGCTCTATGAAAAGTCTTGTTCAGAAGAGCAGTAAAGCGGAAGAGCAATGGGCAGTTCTGCCATGATATTGCCAAATCTGTGTGTTACTGAATTAGGATTGTTCAGAACATGGGAAAAACTTTGATAATTACAGAAAGTAACTGACCCATTAGGCAACTTCAAAAAGTCTTGACAATGTTGATTACTATCTATTAATTCACATACAGACCAGTCTTTAGAAAGAGAAATGACTCCTGAAACACTGCACATAAATGCAAAAGAAAAAAGACAGAGGCTGCATTTTTATTCACACAGATACATAGCTGTTACCATGACACGTGATCCTTGGAACATGCATATTGAGAAGAGGACAACAGGAAAACCAAACAAAAAAAATAATCCCTCATCACCTCATTTTCAGCTAGCGATGTTTTTCTATCCTTATTTTAAAGTACCTGCAGACACCAAAATCAGTAGCAGTCACAGAAAGAAAAAGTAGGTATCTTGACAAGAATTAAATAAGCCCATTTCAAATTTATGCTGAGTACTTTACCAAGAAATGCACTCTTATACTTCTGTCACATTATTAGCTGAAGCTTTAGGCTTCATAGGCTTGACAAAGGTAGTTACAAAAATAAAATACTTCAAAAAAACCACAAGAAACACCAAACAGCACTGTGCACGCATGCCCATGCTGCACTTTCAAAATTGCTGTAAATCAATTTAAGTGAGGGAACAGCTAATCATGGTCCCAGTTGAGCCTCCTTTTCTGGATCCCCATTTCCACTACACCACATAGCACTCATACCCACAGAAGGTGGGCTGTGGAAGCAACCCAGTCAAAACCTACATGGCGGGTAGTAGGGTGGATAGAGTCAAGTGATTTCAGCAGATCAGTTTCTTGATCCAGTTTACCTTGGGGCTGCAGGACTTGCTGTCACCACAAAGGAGGGAAGAGGTAACCAAAAAACCCCAAAATATTTTCTTGCAACAGGAACACCATTTACTCTTAAAGATCGTGTTGTCATAAGATGTTCTAAATAAGTATACTTAAAAAAGAAAAAGGATCCATACCCTTACCTTTCCGTGTGTTCTCGGTCACATCTACTCCAAACTGGATGATGTCACCTGACATAATTTCACATGGTGGGCTTTCCTCAGATCCTCTACTCAGTCTCTGACTATTAATAAAGGTACCATTACTACTTTTAGTGTCTTGAAGATAGAACTGTAAAAACAAACAAAAAGAATAGTAAGATATCTGGAAAAAAAACCCCAAACAACAAAACAAGTATGATGAAACATAAGCTCCAGTAAAATTTTATTTGCTGTAAAATATAGCTTGATCTCCCAGTGTTGAAGGACAAGACTCAAAACATTCTCCTCAGGATGCAACACCTTCACGTCATCAATATTTGTATTTGACTTTTATTTATTTAATATATGATTGAATTCTAGCATATAAGTTATACAAATAATAGCTACAAAGCGTACTTAACCTACTGCCTGCATGGAAAGGATCATACACTGTTAGCAAGAACATCTTGTGCCATACATAAGAATTTATGTTTATGATGATCAAGACAAAAACTCTAATTGCTCATACATGTAAGGTATCAGCGTTTCATGACAGAAATACACTGTAAGGCAGACTAGCACTGAGGGCACAAGGAAAAGCTTTGGCAGAAGACAGGATTAAGGAATGGTAAAATGAAACCATGGTGAAACTAAGGAAAACAAAACTAGGGTGTCTCTACCTCTCCAGGATATTAGTTCACACCATGAAGTTAATTTCAAGATTGCTGCATCGTTGAGTAGCTTTGCAAATATCCATTTGTAGAGTTAATGAAGTTTTAATAGCAACTCATTGAATCTGAAACTGCTTATGACACAAGACTTCTAGTGAAAACTGCTGCATCGGAGAAGAGGTTAGAAGTGAGTCACTTCGCAGAAGACCAGAGTCACTGGTGGAGACCAGATCAGCAGACAGCATGAAAAAGGGGACTGGAATGTTACTAACCAGCCAGGTGTAACTACTGAAATGAGTCACTTTCAGTAGATCAAAATGACAATAGTTATTACAGGAACTTGCTGGGATGGTAGAAATCCCTGCCTTCCTGCACTATGAAGATGGGCTGAGAGTGTTGGGGTGGTTCAGCCTTGAGAAGAAAAGGTTCCAGGGAGACCTTATAGCAGCCTTCCAGTACCTACAAGAAAGCTGGAGCAGCACTGTTTACAAGGGCATGGAGTGATAGGATAAGGGCTAACAGCCTTAAGCTGAAGGAGGGGAGATTTAGATTAGAAATGAGGAAGAAATTCTTCATTGTGAGGGTGCTGAGACACTGGAACAGATTGCCCAGAAAAGCTGTGGCTGCTCCCTCCCTGGAAGTGTTCAAGGCCAGGATGGATGAGGCTTTGGGCAACCTGGGCTAGTGGAGGGTGTCCCTGCCCATGGCAGGGAGTTGGAACGAGATGGGCTTTAAGGTCCCTTCCAAACCAAACCAGTCTGTGATTCCTGCACTCAAAAGGAATCTCATTTAATTCCAAAGCAAGCATAAGGCTGGGGGAGAGATGTTGCCTTCAGAGAAATGAATGTACTCCCATGTTTTTTCCTGTAAAAGCAATTGATGGGTTTTGGCAGGATTCCATGCAAACTTTTCCATGTTTGTATTTGCCTCTATTATCACGCTCTTCAAAAGGAGTGATATATGGCTCAAACTAATAGTGTTGAGGGAAAAGGTGAGGTTAAAACGGAGAGATCAGCACTAGAGCTTTTCAGATCTCACATTAGAAAACAACACCAACACACGTGTACCTTGTAAGCTCATTCTGAGTAGCACAAAGCAGCACCCCTAATAACCTGAGAGCTTAAGTGCCACTGGGTCCAGAACATGGGTCTCAATGCAGTCATTAAGGGGATGCCAGCACAGGAAAGCTCAGCTAGGTGTCATGACAGAATGCCAAGCAGCAGATGAAAGATTTCTTCCCCCAACAGATACACCTTTGATCTTAAATTGAAGAAAATAATAATCAAATAGTCATATGTTCATAAAGATGAAGGGTAAACACAAATTATGCATAGATCAAGAAATTATGGCTGCACTCACTGCATTAACAGTCAGACCCACCCTACTCTAAATAATACTCTATATATTATGAAATGCTATATATTACTAATAATATAGTAGTATATAATATAGCTTTTATAGCAGTTGTAAGTTTAAAAGCCAAATTCATTAGCTTGTTGATTTACTGATCTAAAGGTAATGAACCCTTTCATGGTTCAGTGCAGAGATAATTATTTTTTTCACTTCCTGTTTGTTTTCAATTAGCCTTCTGCACCACTTGAAAATCCTTCTGTTATGAAAAAGTGAGTCACAAACAAGGAGAAACAAACATGCTTGTGCTTATTTCTTTTTCCCCACCCTCTTCTTTCCTATGCATAATATCCGTCTTTTATCCCTCCAACTTTTTGATTAATCACTGTGCCTTGTAAACACATTTCTGCAGAATCTGCAAATGGGGCACAGACAAGACAGCACAGGGAAATACAAGAGAGTGACCACAGCAAAGGAAGTGCAACAGACCATCAGCAATGCAAAATTTAATACAATACCAGTAGACTCTCAAAATTCAAACTGAAAAAAAAAATCTGTAAACAAATGCCCATAGAAAATATGGATTAAATATTATTAAATTGATGTCCATTTAACTGTATGCTACTGAATTTCATTATGTAAAAGGGATGCTCTTGAAATCTTTACAAACAGGATTAAAATACTCTCCTCCTACCGAATCTAGTAAAGTAATAAGTAAAACCAGCGACATGTTAATAAGCTCATACCTAAGTAGAAATGCACTGACTTCAAGACTTAGCAAAAAGAACTCAGTCATCTTGTCTGTAACATAGCAATTGGTCAGCAATCCACAGCACTGATCCCGTTCACGTAGCAAATTCAAACAATATTTCTATACTAGTTTTCACTACTTAAAATGATCTCAAAGGTCGATCCTTTCAACACTTCTGTATCATTACCGAAAGTTATCTTTAGAAAACTAAATCAAGCACAAGCCCTGAAACAAACGTATATATGATACCTAATATTCATGGCAGTACAGTGCTATTTAATATATTATTAATTGTGCAGTATCCTTGGTGCTTTCTCCAATTCCCAAACCAATGCCTTTCACACAGCAGCTGTGTAACACAGCGAGTGCTTTCTGTGAAACCAGCACTATTTGTTCTTCCTGCTTTCCAGCGCAAACCAACAAGCGCCAGCAGCAGTGCCAGCTTGAAGTGTAACTAACTATAAACCACCTCCCTTCCCACCACCACCTCTGTAGCTGTACTGGTTCAAGCATTTGTTTAGTCACTGTAAACCAGTTTCAAGACCTGATGCAAGTTACATGAGGTGGTGCCTAAGCCGGTACTGCCAGAAAAAAGGGCAGCATATACTGACCTAATTACATTCACTTTTATAATTCACACTTCCCTTCAGATCAAACTGAAGTCCCAGCCCTTTTTGTGCCTCATAATAACAAGCCCAATTTAAAGCAGAGAGGGTAACTCATGAACATTCAAAACATCTCAGCTTTTGAGGACTGTCAGAGAATTATCACATCATTCAGATTACAACTATATGTGTGTATGGTTCAAGTGGTAGTTTTCGCTCTTTCTTAAAATACCAAGGTAACATACAACTATTTAAGAAACTTGCTTTCCAGTATTGTAACACCTTTCAGATAGAAAAAGAAATCCCAGCACACATTTCCCCCTTAGTATTTATGTTCTCACGATAATTTGCATCCTCTCATACCCCACTAACAAATTCAGTTAACTGCAGACATCCTATCAGGCTGCTTCCACAAAATTTATGGAGACTTTAGAATAAAGTCAAACTTGTAGTTCGTCAGTACACTCAATCTTCCCTAGCACAGTCCATCATCTTTAGAAATTGCATTAAGGAAGTTTCAAAAAATTAAAGATTTGTGTTTTCACGTTTTACAAGGAATTACATATTAATTTCACAAATTCAGTATTTGTCATATTTCAAGTTAATGTTCAATTGTGCAAAAGGAACAAAAGAACCTTCTCTGCTTTGACCTGTGATGTACAAAAATGTCATTCAAGTTCCATTGCTTTCTAGGTCAATATCTCTGTAGAGTACCACAACTTGGTAAATCATGGTCTACATTTTACTTTCATGCATTTAGGTAGCAGTACGGCTTTTCTCATGTAACAAATTCCTACTATTTCCTGATGCATGAAATAGAAAAATTCTTCCACAGAGATCAGACAAAATACCTTAAACTTATGCACACACAACATACAAACCCTAGCTGATATTAAGAAGTTACAGAATTGCTATGCTCCAGGACAGACTTTAACTTCGCCTATGAAAAGCAAGCAGACCGTTTTCTTCAGAGACAAAACCAAACAACAACAAACCATTCTGCTTAAATGATCACTACTCTACCATCTTCCAAGACACAGGCTGAAGGTAACTCCTTACTTTGCCTGACAAGTGAGAAAGTCAAAGTGTTTTGTTTCCCAAGCCATAGGCAGCTCTAGAACAGGATGAGACACTTCTGAAGGATCTCTGACAACAAAGGATGGGCTCAGAGATACACAGAAAATCTTGAAAAGAAAGCAGTGCACTTTTTCAGTGATTTAATTACAGTACAACAGGAGGGGAGAACAAACAACTGACAAGCTTTTGTTCTAATATCTTACTACCAGGCTTGATTTTAGAGCTGCCATTTTCATCTTCATCTTGATGATATACAGCATCTCTCAACATACAATTTTACTTCACTGAGGCTCAAACTAGAAATTTAACATGAAGTTGTAGTAGTAGCCTAAAATGTAGCCAAATGTATCATCGAAAATTAACTTTTAATTAACTTGCTAGTTTAATATTTTAGCTTTCCCAGAACAAAATTAAAATCTCAAAATAACAGCAGTGCATAATAATCAATTACACACTCAAAAGCCAAAGATACCAGAGATCTTTCTGTTGCATAACTGTTCGTTACAAGGTAAAGACAGAGAATAAGTGCTCCACATAAAGGACAAGAGTAAAAATAATCAATGGTTAAAGAATAAGTCCTCTTTTAATGAGTTCTTGACAGTTTAAATAGCTTTTTTTCAAAAACTCTTACGGCCGAACTACCCCAAGTACAATACAATGAAAAGAGAAACTCAAGTCTCTTCTAAGGTAGAGCTGTACCAGTGCTGCAGTACGGCAGTAAATCAAGAACAGCAGTCAAGACAGACTCACATAACATTTGCTACCACTATGTATAGCCATCCTTTTCCATTTTAAGAGCACATTACTGCTACTCCATCTAACCCAGCTTGAAACTGCAGCTTAGGACAATTATGCCGAGAATTACAGTAAGGAGAATTACTGGAGAACTTAGTTTGTCTGCAGAGATGTCAGATTCACTCCATAAAGAGGAACAAATTCTACATCTATAAATGCAGACTGACAACAGCATATATTTAAAGCCATTTCAGCCTTATTCCATAGCTGAAGTAAACGATAACCATCAATATGAGGACCACTGCCTCCTTTACCGAAAGTCAATCATCATTACATTGTATTCATTCAATATATTTTCACGGCCTAGACAACTAATGTAGAAAGAGAATCCCAAATTCAGGACCTCCTAGTTTACCATTCTTCACCTCTTACCTTCCCATGTATTTGAGATCCCTGTTATATGGGCTTTGAGGCATTAGTTTAAACCAGAAAGATTTAAGTTAGTCAAATTCTCAATTACAGCCAATAAGGAGGAGCTTCATTCTTGCCATGTTTACTACCGCAAAGGGGCAGCAAGGCTGTCCCAGCTAGAGCAGTTAGGCTGTAAAATGCTGCAGTTAAGATAACAGATTCTTCCCCTACTCATGCCACAAACCAAACGATCGATCATTAAACAATTAATACTGGCATTACAAATGCACCTCCTGAGTAGTCAAATGCAGCAAGTAAATGGGGCTCTAAAATTTGTATTTGCCCCAGAGTAATACTTCAGTCCAAAATTGGACTGAAAAGTACAACTGCGTTTACTTGTTTCACACTGAGTAACCTACTAGGAGCCGAAGTATATGGGGTTTGCACAATCTGAAAAGATTTTAAAACAATACATAATGTGGTCAAACCAATATGGCCAACATTTATCACACTGCAGCCAGAAAGCTTTTTCTCCCATACAATTAAAAGATCATTTTATCTTCCTTGAAGTGTTAACACAGTATTTGCTCATTTTAGCACTTCTGCTAGCAGAGTACACTGTGCAAGCCACACTGAATTCCAGGTCACTCCTTTGGCTGTAAGACAGGAAAGTTCAAATGCTAAATTATCTCCAGATCCAATTGATCGAGTTCCTCATTCTGGTCTGCTTAGACACATCCTAAATTCCTCTCCTCTCACTTGCCTAACGCCACCCACCTATCAAGGAAGTAGAAGTATTTGACTCCATAAGCAAGCATAATTCATAGGGTGGGGTACATCAAGCAAAATTGCTTTTCTATTTAGTCTTGTACTCCTTAAACACATGGATCTAATAGCTCTTGCCTTGCTAAACACCAGCTCCTCCACCTAGAAACAGAACTATTGCACTAACTTCTGAGTGCTTGGCAAGTCTCCTTTTTAAAATGATTCTAGCTACCTGAGGCAGGCACAGGCTGTGGAACTAAAAGTGACTGGCTGTGAAGGGATTTTCCAGTCAGACTGAACAAACCCCAGGAGTGGCAGAGAGCTATTCAGGGACCATAAGCATTGAAAGTCCCCAGAGATAAGCACAACTTGCTAGTAGTTTTCAGTAACTTCTTTGGAAAATAAGCTTAACCATTCTTTCTAGGCATTAAATAAGAAAAAAGAAAAAGTGAACCTTCATTTACATAGCACCAGACAAAAAAAAAATTCTCCCTAAACTTTCAACTGAAAACGGAAGCCTAATCTAAATCCAGCTACTCTGATAAAAAGGGTTAAAACCCTCAGTTACCCCCAGAAATTCAGTGCTATCCTTCCAAATCTGCCAGTAGCTACAAGAGGCAGGAGGGAGAGGACAGCAGTGAATACATGCTTCTGCTGACCAAGTTCTTCTGTGTCTGTTTACACCTTGAAGTTTTGTTGACTGTACTGCCAGGACAACCCTGCTGGTTGCTCATACCTGTTGTCAAACAAAATAAACTGTGGCAGTAAAAGCTGTTTTGTGCCAGCATAACTGAGTCTCTGTATAAACAGAGTTGAGCCTTTTCTGGATGTATCTGAAGTGCTGTGAAGTATTAATCCCTCTGCTGCTTGCCATGTCCTGATAGTTCAAGTGCTTTGAAGTTCACTACAAGCCCTGTCATTCAGCTTAACTTTTGTCTGAGCTAACTCAGCAGACTTTGCCTGAAAAGGACACAGGGGCTATGGTGGGGAAGGGAAGCAGGATTTGTGGGGAGGAAGAACCACCACTTTAGGTAGAGGAGCAATGCTGAACACCAAGAGGCACTTACAGCTTAAACCGTGCACAAAACATGTTTGCCTACAGGCTTGAGTTGCTCCAGTGTGTTCCTCGGTAGCAAAATGTCACCTTCCTCAATAAAACAGAGCAAACATTTCCAGGTGTGTTGTACCTGCAAACATTTCAGCACAGATCTTTCTGACATACCACACTGCAATGCTTAACTGGCGAGTTCTACAGATACGCTTAACCTGTCAGACTTTTAAATTACCACATATTAAAACATTCACAAAAGAAGAAATACATGACTGCAATATTTGCAGAGTTAATACCATCTCCTACCTGTTGGGCCCATTAGGCAAATTAATTTACTTTCTAAACCACTATTCAAACTGCACATTTGGTAGTAGTTGGAACTGAACTTACTGGTCTGAAGGTGAAAAGCTCAGGACTCAAGGTAATTATTAGTCAACAGCTCTATACTAATCTTCAGTATTTGCAGTTATCCACATAATCTGCTTTATAACAGGAAAATTCAGAAACAGGATGCCACACAGACTTTAAAAGGATTGTTCTTTTTTATTTGTATTAGGAAGCAGTCATTATTAACAGAAAGGCTACTAAAAAGATTAAGCAATACGTTTAATTATTTAGCTTTAGAACTAGCTGTGTGAAGTTTAAACACATTCTGTTTCAATGGTTTGGGCTATTTATTATCAAACAAAATTCTCAAGCTGTATTGTTGCATTTTTCAAAGTAATTCATATTAGAGAGATTGGCAGAAGATGGCTAAAAGTTTAAGTTTAGGAACCTCAAACTATATCACAATCTAAGTTCTCTCATTTAAAACACAAGTAAAAACCCATGCTCACAATTTAACACTTATGGATATATATAAAAGAATAAGGGTGAAGATCTCTACTGTTTGTCTTCCGAAGTTTGCTGTAATTATGCATTGCTGCCCTCAACTTCAACCACGATACCATTGAAGACAGATCTTCAACTCACACATGGTAACGGACAAAGAAATGAGGCAGCTGAACTCATCACCACCCTAGTTAGCTGCTCCTTACCCATCACAGAAAGCAGCAAAGTTGGGTCGATGGCAGGAACAGATGAACAACTCAGCATTGTTTCAGAATTCCTACCATTTCCAGTTTGATTTGGTTGGTATATAACAATGACCTGGGCTAAAAATAAGCATACTGTACAAGCTGGTTCCTAAGCCATATACTCAAGTCTCCTGTGGCAGTCACATAATTCAAGAAGAGAACAGCAGAGAGCGGACTATATTCACAATATCAACCATCTGATTTCTGTCAATTGCTGTCTGTCAGAATCTGAAGACCTTAAAGTACATTCCACAACCAGAATTTGGAGTTCTCTGTATTAGGAGATAGTTGTCTGAAGTTGGAGAAAATTATGAAAACTGTAATGACCTGCATCATCTTTGCTTTCATTAAAATATAAGTAAACAAACTACATTACAATTCCTGGAACCCCCAACAGCCCAACTATCAGTACAGAACTGTACAAACATCCCTATCCAGCTGAAAAAAACACTTTCAGAGAAAAAGGAACTTTCAACACTCCGAATATCGGGAAGAACAAAACTTCTGAAAAAAACACAGTAGTATTATGGTGATGGTAATTTATATAGAAAAAAATCCTTTCATATGAGATGATCATAGGATAGCAACATGAAAGTAACAGCTTATACTGAAAATGGTGCTTTTACTCTATGACTGTGCACTCATCCAAAACTTTGCAGAAAAGGGGCCCAAAGTCCTGTTGTCTTTTTTTTTTTTTTTGTAAATACAAAGAAAACCTGGAACTAACAAACATGAATAGAAACATTACTAGAAAAGATGCTTCCCATCCCTAACCTATTTGCCCTCACCCTTCTCTGGCAGGGCTGGTGGCATTCAGGTAACTTCATAAGCACTATTTTCTACAATCTGTAACCCAACTTGACAGCTGTGAAGTTAACTCCTCCGAATAATCACATTCTGTCACTGCAAAATGCAGTAAAACGCCCAGTCACATAAGAACAAGTCCTGGCCACGCTCTATTATGCAGTAACACCTCATTCCTCAAAATTCTGTACTAAGTACATTCATGTAGAAGACTGATGTTAAAGGCTGTGATCTGAGCAATCCTAGGCACAGTACATAATATTAATTCCTCTTACCAAATACAGTTTTCTGTGGTAAACAGAAGGTGTAGAATGAAGCAGCTCAAAAAGGAACACGTTACTCATGAGCGCTATCTGTAGGTTATTCAAATAATCCAGAACTGCACTCACTGTCACAAGGAGCAGGATGACAATATATTCCCCAAAAACCTCAAGATAAAATGTTTTACCACAAAATGTGACACCACCATACAAAAATAGATCTCTCTCCACATCAGTATCACTAGTTTCAATGCAAAAGGCTATTTTTAAATAGAAAAGATGTAGAGGAAGAGTTCTAATTTACAAGTAATTTGCTTTATATATAGCTGACTTGTTACAGTGAGACATCTGTCACCATACTTACTAATTACGACTCTTCAGAATATCTCATTTACTTAACTTTTGCCCTCACACTTTACAAGAATTCCCGAAGACCAGCCTTCGGCTACAAATGCTGGATGGTTTCAGGACAACTAGAAAAACTTTCTATTTGTTCTCTTCATGGTAGAATCAGTCTGTCCCTTCACATATGCCATGCTCTAAAACCTCCTTTCTTAAGTAAATCACTAGAGAGATTAAGGACAGTAACAGCCTCAGAAAGAGAGATGCAACTCCATTCCAAATGCAGAATGTATCGTGTACCACCACCGTGATACCAGTGATTACTTTGTATAATTTACATCAACTTCCATCACCACATCAAACATTTACCCTGGGGAATACATATGGACAAGGTGACTTTCTGAGGTTTCAATTAACGTCCTCTATATTAATCAATTACACAAATACACTGCAACTTAATATGGCTTTAAAATAAAGAAACAAAACATCTTAATAGGCCATTACCAAGAAATCCAGGCTTCTTCAGGCCAATCACTTAAGATAAAAGTGTAAAATATTGCTGACAGACTCATCAATCCTGATGCCCTTACATGAATGTTCTCCTCCAAAACTAGATTGAAAGCTAAATACTATTGTTTACTGTAATAAATTTAATGAGAATTTGGCAACATGACACTCAAACTTCGCAATAACGAAAGTGAACGTTATCTTGAAATGTACAAAGTCCCAAAGGCTCTATTTGTAGGATGCACGTATCGAGATAAAATAACGAATTATGAGTTCCGCAAAGCGCAGGTTCCCATACATAACTTTCTTTTAAGATGTATGGTCCTAAAGGTTTTCAGTTTATCATTACAATTTACTCTTACCTTCAAGCCACAAAAGCAGCTGTACTTATATTCTGGACTAGGGAAAAATGCTAAGACTATTCATAGAATTAAATTTTTTAATCGTAAATTCACAACCAAGAAGAAACAGTTAAACTTGATAGCAACATTCTTTCACAAACTTTATAAAGCACAAGACCAAAATAGACTGTGGTCTTGTCTCCGACTACAGCAATGAAAAAATATTACATAAAAAGGGGGATTTGTCATGTTTGGACAGTTTTCACCCTAATTTAAGATCAGAGGTAAGGCATAAACCTCTACTGGTCTTTAAATTTTAACAGACTGACCTTTTTAAAACCGTATAAATAAAAACTAAAACCAAAGATCTACAACACTTACTACAAGAAATACTAAATTGTTTCAGTGGGAAAACATTGGAGAACAGGCAGAATTGACAGAAAAAGCAGACAAAGACAAACAAATGTTTTAAAAAAGGAAATCTTGAAATACTATGAGGATCTGGCACAGTAAGCACTTCGAACAAGAAATCCAACACTAACATTATCTATTGTTTCCACTTCCTCAAAAACCTTGAATTAACGGGATAACCAAGTGATTAGCAAAAAAATTAACTGAAATGGAAATTTGCCTTATGAAATTTGCATTACTAAATTTATATCAGCAAACAATTACATTTTTTCATTTGCAAGCTAATTGGAGAAAAACCACAAAAGAAGCCAAGATTACCAGATACTCCACCAGGTGAAGAGCCAGAAGATCTACTTAAACGAAAGCAAAAAGTACAAGGCACATTGTTACTTTATCAAGAAACTCCAGCTCTCAACCATAATCCCAGATATTTCAAGGCAGGTGCAGTACTGCAAAAGCTGTTTAACAATCTTGCTGCACACTGCAAAGTTTCTCCACTTAGTTAATCATTACATCAAAGCTCCTCTAACCTTTGCAGAGAAGAATCTCTTCTCACATGCTCACTTTTAAACTGTATAGAGAATAAAGGGAGAAGTTGTTGAAACAATTTCAACCTTTCCTCACTTCTGCTTCCACGTAAGGTATTGTGTTTACCTACTATCATTAACTCCATACTACTGCTGCTTTATGAGGGAGAAGACTCCCAGTGATCATACATTCAGATAAAGGGAAGAAGAAAAAAAACAAAAACCTACTCCACACAGATTTCACAAACACCTCCAAATGCAATAGTGGTTTAGTATCATCACAATAACACTACATAAAAACTCCAAAAATATCCTGAAAAATTTATGAAGTTGTCTCCCTTCCTTTCAGCATGGGACATATTCTATCTGAAAGAACTTTTTATTCCACCTGAAAAGACTTTCCTAACGCAACTACAGCATTATTTTTTTTTTAAACAAGCATCTGCAGCAGGCCTCATTAATTCATCTCTCCTTTGCACAAAGCAAAGATTTCTTGCTTTGTGACATCATCTGCTCCTGAACTATTTAAAGATTACAGGTGTCACAAAGAAAATACTGTTCAGCACACTTCTAAACTACAGGTAAAGTTACCACACTGAGGGTACGATTAATATTACGGTGATACAAATTTAATGCAGCCGATATAAATTTAATGCAGCCAATAGAGACGCAGAAGTACGAGTCCTAACTCAAAAGAACTGCCGAAGTACAAATGACACTGTACTGACGTTAATGTACTTATTTATATATAAAATATATTTATTTTTGTAACAGGTCCAAACCACAAATACTACCAAAATACAGTGTAGTGAGAGTTCACTGCATACTTCCTCATACTGAAAGCAAGTGGTCACCAGAGCAATATGCTCCTCCACTTTTTTCTGAAGACTCCTCTGCATTAAAGACCAAAACTTTAAACAAAAAACGATGACACCCAGAAAAAAAACAAACCCTAACAACTAAATTTAATTTATTTTCATTCTGTGTTTTGAACTTCAGCATTCCATACAGAAAGCAAATGCAATTAACTGGAAACCAAACACTGTCAGAGAAAGGTGCCGCTCCACCCAAAGACAGCACAGAGGAGTAATTTGACAATTGGGAGTTTAATACTTGGACTCCAGGCACTGCCAAGCCATACCTCCAACAAAGTGAGAGCAAAAATAGTCTGGGAGGAGGCCGAACTTATTTGCAACTCATTCTTGGGTCAAGACTTTCAAAGTAAGCAGCAATTGAATGCTGGTATTCATGAACAAAGGCAGATTATTCTGGTGTTCCCTGGAGATGAACAATTTTACAATAAAAGATTACGGGTTTTTTTAGTTTAAGAAAAGAAATACCCATAGCATACATCCACGTACTGGGATGAGTCTGCCAACAATGTGAGAGATTGTATGAGCTGACTTTTTGATAGCCAAGCTTAAGAGAATATTAGTAAGCCATTTCTTTAGCCGTGTCCTACTGGCTTCAGAACAAGGGGTAGCTGCTGCAGCCTTCTCATGGGTTCGAACATCAAAACAAGCCCAGCTGACACAGAGGAATGGGCAGAGCACAGATAAGATGTTCAAGGATATGGTAATTACAATTTCAAACACAGTGACTCACGATTCATACCGGTCTTAGTCGAGGGCAAAAAATCACAGACACAGTACCTTGGGTTTACAGATTAAAAGGTTTGCTAATGTGGCAAAATTTGCCAAGGTAATGATTCCAGTACAGCTTTCCCCACAGACAGAAGTATTTAGATGTCTTTTTTCTAGCTATTTTCCATCATATTCACAAAGTCATCAAGGACATTACACTGATAACACTCTGCCCATGAATTTTGTTCTTCAGACAAGCCAAGAAAACAAACCTGAATGCCTTTTAAAATATCTGTCAATAAAAAAGGGCTTAGAACACATGGTAAGTGCCCGTGAGCAATCTGCCAGTGGGCACAAGCAGCAGGGCCAAGGGAATTGCAAAGTACTGCCGGTAATCTCGCACCCTTTCAGCTGTAAAGGCTGAGAGAGTAGTCACCGACACCTCTCAGAAATACATTAGCAAGTCTTGGACTTTTTTTGGACTAAATGTGCCATATTTCCCTCTGAAACATGGAAAACATTTTTTCAAAGTACAAAGAGAACCTCTTTCTAGCATATATAACATTTTTCTTACCAAGATGATATGCATTGTTAATGACTTGAAATATACAGTGACATTTTCTACAGTTCACCTCCTAAAACCAGTGATACGAAGTTGCTGATACTGCGTACACTGAATCATTACTATCCTTTGTACTTCAGTATCAAAGTTATTTCCATTGCCCCTCCTCTCTGTCCCTCCCCTTTTCTTAAAATAAAAAGCAGTTAGGATTAGCTTGATACTATTTTATTCCAAATCAACTTAATTAATAAAAAAAGAAGGGGAAAGTGAGAGGGAGAGATGACATAAGTATAGAGTTTCAACCCTAAAGAGCATATGCAAAATCATGGAAAGATGACTAGTCCCTCTGAGTACCAAGCTTTCCCATGCAACTACCAATTCGGGAAACTTGTCCCTCTCAATGTAGAAAGCTAGTATATTGTTTGCCCATGAATGAAGGGTCATCAGGTGATTCTTCTCTGTACAATCCTGGTGTTATTCAGCTGTCACAGAAGTAGCATGCTGTTCCACAGGCCAATGGACACATTGCTACCATAAAAAACACGACACCTAATAATTTGCAAGCAAGAATCACGGAATCCTTCCCTAACCATGAAAATTCCTTTTCTTTTTACTATTTAAACCTGAGTTACAGCCACTAGAGGGCAACATAATTATACATACTGTTGCCCAGACTTGGTAAAGCAACCCTATCAAAAAGTACGTAACAGAAACTAAAGTTGAAGACTTCATATTATGAACATGTTTTATTTAAATAATGAAATTTCCAGTATAGCACATCTACTGTAGATTGTCCAAACTCTTAATCCAGTCATTACAGCCTAGAGCCTGAAACACAAGCTACTTTTGAGCTACAACATCCACATTAACAATTCTCCTGCTTCTCAGATTTTAAAATTACGTTTCTCAACTTCAGTGTTCCTGCTACTGAAATTTTACAAGTTACTGAAATTCTATCCAGAATAAGCATGTATAAAAATCAGAATACTGGCAAAACCTTTTCACATTAAATACAGAAATTGAACTTCCTAATCAATGGTGGTAAAAAAAAAAAAAATCTAGCTAGAAATTGGCAATATGCTGCAAAAGAATAGGAATTAACACGCAAATTTTTCCATGTCTAATCAGCAGTTAAAAAATATTTCCATTCTGAGAACAGTTAGGCTTTTCTTTTACTAAGGTAGCACATTCTTGAAATGTGTTCTTCGCATTTAGCATATTAAGTTATGCTATAATTCATTATCTAGACTTTTAGAAGAACAAAAGAGAAGGTCCAGAAACTAAAGCAAACCAGGAGAATGAGTCATTTATTAAAAGAACAAGAACAAAAACAACTGGCAGAAGGACATACACTGGTAACTCAAAGCAAAAACATTTAAAGAATTATTTCAAAATCTACAGTCCCAACAGAACACAGAAGAAAGCTCAGCAAGCTTGGTTTCTCCAGTCATTAAAAATGATAATGACACTTAATAAGAGTGGCAACACCCTGGTACTGTGCATCATATCAGGTCCATCTATACTGGCCCATCTATGCTATGAAAGAACAAAATCCATACTGCACTGTGTATCACAAAAACAGAAGAACCCTCAAATTAAGTTCACATAAAATTCAAGCTGCACTCCCAGCACAAACACAGCCTTCCCACAAAAAACGTTTGCTGTTAAGTAATGAGCTTTGACACACCAAGAGGTCTGTCATCCAAACTTAAATTTAATATGGCTGTAGACAAGACTATACTTTGATTAAAGAAAAATCAGTGAGATTTTTAGGCTACCTATAATTAGTCTGGTATTAGTATGAAGTTTTAATAAACTTTAATTAGGATTAGATGCTATCCACAGCTTGTTTCAAAGGAAAATAGGCTGGGCCACCGGGAATTGGCAGCATTAAGAGCAACATGGTTAAATACAAATTCAAGAGAAATGTGTGTGTCCCCATTGCCTCTTTCTTCCAAATTTTTTTGGAGAACAGTTTTCCTCCGCAGCCAAGTAGTACACTGAGGTCCTATGCAAACACCAGGCATACAAAACCCTATAGATGACGCAAGTTGACAGACTCCTTCATTGGATTATTACAGCTTTGTATTATTTGAACCCTGTAATTAAAAAACAAAACTAACCAAATTTGTGACACTTTTTGCTAGAACAATATTAAAGAAGCATTTAGCACTCAAAACCAGGAAAAATGCTTCAAAGTCTGCCCAACCAGTCTTAAAACAATTGAGAACTTATTGTTGTAATAAAAACAGAATACAAAATTTACATATAGATAATAACAGCTCTCCTGATTACTTATACACAGATCCATATGAATATATTCTATTCTATTCTATCCACTGAAGCTACATAATCCATCAGATACAGGTAACAAGTAAAGAGTAAGACCCTCTTAAATTAAAGCATCTTTTCACACTGCTCCTGTTAGTAGGTAGAAATTAAGTTTGTCGACTATGGACTTCAAAAGAAGGAAGCAAGTCCTTCTACCTGATCTTAAAATTACCTCCTTCCTCTGTTGCCACCTGATAGCAGCTCCTAGGGGCTGAAGAAGCAGCTGTAATTTTAGACATTCTTAAAAGAAAGACTCTGCAGCAGTTCCTGGAAAGTTATGTACACACAACCTCAGCCTTCACGTATTTCAGCTTTAGCCGGATAGCACATTCCTTGACAGAACTCAGTATCTCCCACCTAAGTTTTCAGAGAAGTGTCAGGAGTCAGCTCTCTGCTTTCTTCTCTATGTATTTCAACCATTTTTCATCTGAACAGTTCCTTGTTTTGCACCAGGTCTATGCTGCGGAGCAGCAACATTCCACAGCACACCCAACTGCTGGAAAGACATTGTGCAGTGCAGACAGCTGTTCTACTCTCCCAAGCATCTGCTTTAACAGTTGCACTGCAGCACGTCTCCAGCTTCCTCTCTGTTTATATTCTCTGGTTTCTTTTGGAAAAGAAAAACGACTGGACACATGGAAGAATTGAGTGTAGACTGGTCCTCTCCTATCACATAACTGCAACATGTGTAAAGCACATAAGGGACTAGAAGCACACCACAGAATATCCTGCACTATGGTTTCAGCCTTCAACAGAAAGTACCTTAAAAACAAAGGGGTGCCGCATTTCCAGACAAACACAAATACATCATTTAGTTCTTCATAAGTTCTCATGGGACAAAGAAACTACATTTTTACTAGGTGTGTTTATTCCATGGCTTGCTTGTGTGTCTATGACAATCAGGTGCAAGTCAGATCAAATAAACGTGTTCTGTTAACCAAGGTTCCTCCCCTACCTCGTTGAATTGCACTTTTCACATTTAATTCAAAGCTGGACAACTCGAGCATCTTATTTACCTACTGACTGCACAAACTGGACAGCCTGACAACTTCCAGACTCAGCAGTTGAATGTCTCTACACTTCCAATATCAGCCATTCAATCAGCACCAACAAGAACTAATCCAAAGCATGACACGCATTATCATCAACCACCACCCAGCAGCGCTGGTTGCCTCTGTTTCTCAACAGTTTTATAACCTCAGTATTTCTTAACAGGCACATCAGGAACTTTGATGTTTTCTTAACTTCCCTTTGAAAGGTTTAGCTTGAAAATTTAAATATCAGAAACAGTAAACTAGTAAACAAAAATGTGTTAACTACATCAATAGTTCACCGTAACAAATTAGAGGAGAAAAATTCCAAGACAACTCTCGCAGCTCTTACTTCGAAAGAAAAATGGTAGGCATTTCAAACCGACTGAACTTAATCCTTTATTCCTATCTATTCTACCAATACCTAAATTATTTTGTATAAAATAATTTACAAACATAAATTGTTACAATTTTAGAAAGTACCTCTGGATTTTATCAGTCATTCATACATACAATAACTAATGTGCAGATTATTAATGTAGTTGTCACTTATTTAAGAAAAGACTAATCATTTATGCAACGCAAGTCACACAACAGTAATAGTCTATGACAAATTACAATAGAAGTATTCTTGCACGGAGCTTTATGATAGAATGCAACACATTTACTACTTTGCCAATTAGACAGTTATCATCATAGAACTTCACTCAAGAACAATTACAACCTTTTATTCTTTCATTCCCCTCTTTCTAAAAGTTTACCAACTGTATTCATTTACAAACATTTTGTTCTGCAACACAGAAAGAAGCATGCCCACATACATCAGTCAATCAGCAGGAACTTCAACACCACTTAAACTGCAACCAATTACTGCTTATCTTGTCTCAGATTTATGTGCAGCCATAATTTCAACTGAAAATTCAATGCATATTAGAATTCAGCCCCTAAACTATTAAAAGGAAAAAAAAGGAAATAAATTTTTTAAAAAGCCAAACCACCAAAACAACACCAACCCCAAGAAAACCTCACAAAGAGAAACTCACCAACATGAGTCAATCAAATAATGGATAAAGAGCTTCTAAGACTGCTCATTTTGGAAAACACAAAATTTTTTTTCAAGCAATACTTAACCCTCCTTACATTATGTTAACAGTCACTCAATAAATACTAGACTACCAGAACAAATAAAGTCTTTTCACTTAAGTGACCATATTTTTACTACTCACACTTTACCAGAATTTTTGTTCTTCATATATTTCAGATACTGTATTTACAGGGAAGATCAAATTGTTAGCTGATAAAAATCATAATTTACTGTGACAGTCTCAGAAAGAAAAACAATTGCCATTGATTTTTAAAGAAAACTACTAGACTTTTACAGCCACCATTTCTGCATTGCTTAGAATATTTTAACAGAAATTAAGCTGAGAAGAAAATGCATTTTAAAAATGAAACATCCAAATAGCAGGCTTAACACAGAAAATTTTCAAGGAAAAGCTTTGTTACCTTAAATGGTAATTTTAACCTTTACGATGATTTTTTTCAACAGCACAGAACTCTGTTCGTCAAGCACCTATGCTTAATGATTCAAGTAAATTTGAAAAGGAGAAGTGGTAATACATGTTTCCTGGGTTGTTTTTTTTTCTTAACAGAGCAACTTGCAATCTTAAGTGTGTAATCATGACTTCAATTCTTCTTAAGTTTCAATATTCCCTTTTGCATCATTTCATCCACTTGCAACATCAGTCATCTTTTCTCTATTCCACTCCCATAGGTTTTTCCAATTGAACTCAATGGTATCTTCACTGGGCAGTGCTCTTCTCAGGTGATTGTTTATCCCTAATACTGAAAAGTGATTTGCGCCTTGGTACTGACATGAGGTTCACCTCTACAGTTCTCCAACCCAACCACATGGGCTTCCTATTCCCCCATAATGAGACACGCAGAACCAGAAAAGTTTCTTCCAGCCTTTCATCTCACTGTTCTTTCCTCTAATTTTCCTCTCTCCAGTCCCTAAAATCACTTATGTCTGGGTACCCTGCCTCCACATGACACTTAACCTTGAATCGAAGGTGCAGCTGAGATGGGATGCTACCACAGATTGCTGGGAATCTGTCTGTCTGTCTTTGCTGAAAGAGACAGTTGTAAGAGGAAGGTAGCAGCTAGGATAACAAGGACTTTCAGGAAGACAGCCTTATAGACTCCAACGGGGAAGCAGTACTCAAAAACAAACCAGCTAGATAAGGTAGCTCTTTACCAACGCTTGGAATTAATTTCCTCCCAGTGAGTGGAAAAAAAAAGACAGGACCAACAGTATAGAGCATAGACAAGGGAGCTGAAGTCTAATGTCTAGCTGTTTTAAGAGCAGTGACTCTCATCAAGTGAGAGTTAGCATGCAGGAGATAGGCTGGATGAAGGACCAGTTTTGCAGAAGGGCTCACCTGATGTTTGAGAACCAGTTTGGGAAAATTCTCTGCAACCACCACCTTTTTTTGCCACAGATTTGTTCTCATTTCTTCAGTTTTGTCAATAGAAAAAAAATAAAGGGAAACTAAATTCCACTACCTGAAGTACCATATTTTCTAATGGTAATAAATACACATTACAAATAAATGGAAATTACTACCAAAAAATTCACAGAGAAACACAACACAGAGAGGCGCTCACTGTTACATACGCTTTAGGTCTCAAGAGGATTAGATAAATGAAACAAGGAACACTCTGATGTTTGTGGTTCATCATGCTTTTTTGCTGCCTACTCCACTTCACTCTTCCTGTTAACTTACCAGTTGCCCTACCACTGGCAACTGCATCTTGTTCCAAATAAGCGTTATCACCCATATTTTCAGAAACGCATGACTGTAGATTTTTCTAAGAGATATAATCCCTGGACAATGCGGAGTAAGTTGACAAGATTTTGTTTCATGCTACTAGCTGTAGCTGATTCATCAAGGGAACTAGAAAGCATGGAGAAACACAGAAATCAATATTGAAAAAAGTACCTTTTGAGTCGGAAAGAAATCCTGCAAGAGAACAGGATTAGAAACTAACAAGCACAGTTCCTCTCTGAATGGCAGCACTGAGTTTTGCAGAAAGTAACGAGACTGCCATATTCTACCACAGTTTTCATAATGCAGTTTCTCATTAGCATTGTGGGAAAATGCAAGACACAGAGACTTCATGCTATGGGCCAATTTTAACAGTTTTACCCAAGCATAATATCAATACAGCTGAAAAAAAATTGTTAATACTTTATTTTATAAAGAACAGTCATCTATATCTATTTTCCAGAACTTGGAGCTGTAACACTTGAGAAAACAAACAACTCCAGTATTTAAATTAGAAGGTTTTCAAAACCTGTAAATTTAGCTTAATACACTATTACTATGTTAAACAAATATGTTAATTATTGTAATTCATACATTTGAATGATAATACCCTTACTATGCCTCAAGCATAGACCGGTATCTCAGTGCTTTATACTTTAAACAAGATGCACTTTAAACTGACTTTACCACTTCTGATTATATAAAATAAATATACAAGACATTTCTCCCATCATAATTCTTCTTCATGCAAAGTCACAGAGTTCTTTCTAAAGACTTGTTTATCAAAGCAGATAAACTTTCTCCTCCCTCTTTTAAGATGCCAGCAAACAAAGCTCACACTTCAAAGGCTACATTAGAAAAGTAAGCTCTAGTACAGCTAATACTCTTTCAATTGCTCAAAAATACAAACCATCAGGAAAATAAGGAGCTAATCTATACCAACCTAAGTGCACATAGCATATGCATAAACTAAAAAAAAAAAAAACCAACCTTGCTAAGTAGTTAGAAAGGCCCTCAGACCTACTTTTTCATGGACACAACTAAAGAAACTGCAGCCCTGGCCAGGTGTAAGAACAAATGCAGTGCATATAATATGTGATTTTCTGGTGATTTATTACTGGTTGTTCTTTTCTTCCACTGAAATGAGACATTTCATCAAGAATTATAAAAAGCATAAAGAGCAAGAAATTCTACTGCACTCAGAAGTTTTGTTAGTAACTGTTCCAGTATTTGAATAAGTGCAAGGAAGATGACAAAGACCACGAAAGGCACAACGATGAGAGGGAGGGGGGGAACCCTGGAAGATCAGTAGCAGGTTTGTCCTTTCCATCTACTGTAGGATCTCTAGTTTTATGGAAAGGAAACCCCAAGAAGAGTCAAAAATGGTAAGAGCAAAGACTGAATTGGTCCATTTTTCATAGTTGGCTCAGTACACTCACTAATGTAATGTCCTAGCAATTGCACAGTCACCGGTAATATTAAAATTGAAAAAAAAATCTGACCCTTTCCTGTGTTCCCAAATATTTGGTTTGCTTGTGTGTTCTTTTCACCATGGTATTTGTTAGTTTAGACTTCAACCAGAACTTTCCAAAAGTTGCAACTTCTCTGCAGATTGAAGTGACTTCCTAGAAAGTGGGTTTGCCACCTTTTTTTTCCCCCCTTCTCATTCACATTTCCATTCTCTCATTCATTAAATACGACCAGATTTAAAATAAAAATGCAAGTTGGCTGTGCCTGTAAAAACAGAAATTAAGTTTTAAGGTAAAAAACATTTTCTGTCCGTATGTAATCACAGATTCTCATTCTAAAACAGACGCTGCCATAAAAGCTCCTTACTCTCAATTCCCCACTAAACCAGCATTTACTGGTTTGTTAGTAAATGCTAATAGTACAGACCCCAAATGGATTGTGCTGTCATATTACTAATTCTAATCAACAGCTTGGGACTCAGATACATAATAGTTACTTTTACATGCACCCTTAGCTTTCAGCTACAGACTAAACCAAAGTATTTAGTGTTTATCATGGACATGAACAGTCACACATTGGCAGCCACTGTGGCACTATTTGTTAAGCCACTCAATCTTTATCAGCTGTTAAGAATGCTTAGCTCCTGCACAGTCCAGGAACACGTTTCAAATGAAAAAAAAAAAAAAAAATAAAAATCAAGAGGGTGTTGGCTTTGGGTTTTTTTCTTGGGGGGATGGGAGGCGGTGTCTTGTGAAAAAAATATCAGATGCAAACACCTCAATTCTGGAAGGTCAGTTGTTCCATGGCAGGTTTGTTTTTTTTTTTAAATGTCATCAGGTAGACGTTTCATAATACAATTTCTCAGATTTCATTCCAGCTTAAAATAAAAAGGCAAAACAGATTCAGATCACCAGATCTTTAGTCTGTAATTGCAAAGTAATGCCATTTTGCTCTGCTGGAGAAATCGGATGCATCGTGCCTCACCAAACAAATTTAACCATGATGGTATGAGAAAAGGTATCCTCATTACTAACAATGACCTCATTAAACAATCACCAGCCAAGAGCTCCCTTTTGGGGGCAGATAATGGATCTCTCAATTGCATATCACTAAGAGACTATACAAATTACCAACTCTGAGCACTATCAACAATTAAATAGCACCTTCATGTAGCACAACTAGGACTTGGTCCACAACCACAGCTGACACAACATGGAAAGGTAGCTTGGGACACCTCAGCACGAGTGCAGCATGGAAAATGTAAAGTGATTATGTTTTCTAAATGTTCACAAGTATAAGCAAGCACTTACTATTTCTCAAATGCTTCTATTGTCTGAAAACTTTTGCTCTGGATAGGAGAGAATAGATTCCACTCACGTTTGTATGAAAACAGTCTAAAGCAATACTTAAAGGAGAACTATATAACATACTTTCTAGGCCTAATTTGAGGCAGGACATCAGCAAGCAGATCCAGTGACTGAAATAATCTTACAAGATTACAGGTATCCTAACATTAGACTCAAAACTACATCTTCATAGAAGGTTTTCAAAGGGTACCGCAAAGCAATTATTTTTTAAAATCTTTTGGAAACAAAACTGCAATTAAAATAAAGGGAGATGTGCACAGAGAGTTTAAGCTATGAAACACATCAAAGAGAGTACAAGTTACAGATCTCAAAAGAAAGACTAGTCATCAAGATCCTTTAATATTAGTTTATAAAACATGTCATCATCTAAAATTCATCCTGCGACACCTATCCTCGGAAGGCTGAACATAAAGCTACGAGGGAAAGGGAAGAAGAAAACTGAGCATGTTTTCATTTGACCCAAGAAACCCATCTATTTGGATAGGAAACTGTTCAACTGCAGGCACATTTACACCAGGCTGTGAAGCAGGCAAAAGCCCTGAACAGGAATGCAAGTGGGATGTCCTGGAGTGGCTCAACGAAAGCAGGATGGCTGCGTTGCAGTGTTTTGCCAAACTAACTCTTCCCAAACCCACTTCTGGAACATGAGATCAGAGCGAGTCAGCCCACAGCTAAAATGCAGGTCTGCATTAAATTTATCAGCAGGCAATATTCTGCAATAGGATGTATGTGTAGCCAGTACTGACTTCAGTCAGTGAGGTAGCACACGTACACGGATTTCGAGTTTTGAGAGAAAGCTGTCCGTGTATGTCAACACAATGCATTTGCTCAAGTACAACAATGACTTAGTACATTTTCCCTTCTGTTTACATGAAAGTTAAAGGTTATCCAAACACAGCATACATACTTTTAACTTTCTAATTAGCAGATTCATGAATTTAACTAAAAATCAGGATGACACCACATCCACAAACCTTTAAGTAACTTAATAATAATAATAATAGCAGTCTATCAGTTCTTCCTTTAGTAACATAGGAAGGCCTCTGTTTATAGACCAAATCATTGGCTTATAGTCACAGACAATATTTATATACCCACCAAAAGCCCTGCTTAAACAGCACAACTAATAGCTTTACCTAATGTCAACTAGTTACTCAGATTGCAAAAACAAATATGCCCTTTCTATGACGTTTTGTATTCCAGACTTTCTCTTTACCGCTGCTGGAATATGCAGTCTAGGAAAAGCTCTTAAAGAGGAAGACTGAAAAAAATCATTAATTTCCCCTTTGAGTTCTTAAAAAGGAAGTAGTGGTTGACAGCTGTAAGTGAAAGTGTTATATTATTTCCACCCTTATGGAATTAGGAGTGGAACTGGGAACATTCTTATGTCTTTCATTTCATCCTTCTTTTCCTCTAAGTAAACTTTTAAGAGAATTCTACGTTAGACTGTAAAAGTAGTACTCCGGGTATTTCAAAAAAAAAAAAAATTTATAGAGAGATATATATATATACACACACACACACATACACACACACATGCTGAAAGTTCAGAACACAAGACAATAGCAGCACAAGCCAGCCTATCCAGCAAATATGCCTGACCCTAGCCTCAGAAGCTTATTTGTTGGTAAGGATTAATTCCGTACCCAAAATTCTACCCTAAGTCCACAAGCAACCTAAACTAATTAGACCTGCTGTGGAGCAGAAGATAAGACTGGATAACCTCCCAAGGTCCATACCAACCTGACAACCTCTGACAGTACATCCATGCCATAGAATTTGGCTATCCTTGTTCATAGTATTGTAACTTCCCTTAAAGTAAATACCACCCTAAATACACATTATGACTTACAACTCTGGAATCCATAGGAACAAAAGAAACTTTATCAAACTTATACTTTGTCCCTGAATAATATATGATTATATTGACTCCACATAGTCTTAAAAATCCACCGGCATTCCACAAGAGGAATGATAGCAAGAAAACAACAAGGAGTTGCAATTACCTACCAAGATCAAAGACTTGAAAAAACAGTTTGGCTGCAGAATGGATTCTTCTACAACCAGATGTAAAAAAAAACAACACACTTTTTTTTTTTAAAACAACAAAATTAAAAGCGTGAAGAATTATAAATAATTCATTATGTCTCCCAAAAGCTTCAGATTCTTCAAGCACCTGGAAACAGTGTAAAGGCAGAAAACAGCAATGCCAGAATAAAATTACAAGTAATACTACTAAAATTGGTTTGCAGTGCTACTGTCTATAAGTCCATTCAACTATTATAGCTCACAATCAAAGAGAGAAGAACAACTGTTAATTTTGCCAGGAATTACTGGGAAAGGGCACCAGAAATTTAAATAGGCAAACAGGTAGGCAGGCTAAAAGCCCGGCTTCACAAAACAAAGAGATCAGCTTCTACCCTATATGGTCAAGTATTACATTTCAAGAAAAGCAATTAAAATATAGAAAACAAAGCAGAGTCATCAAAATCTGCTGGGAGGAGGTGTTAAACAAAGAACTTCTTACAGAACGTTAAGACTATTGCAAAGACATCAAAGTTTTAGAAAATCTATGTTTAAGCTTAATCTCGCTCAACATCCAGAAAAGGAACAAATCTGAAGAAGTGCCAGTTAAAAGCAGAACCTGCCATATCAGATAAGACTAATGGCATATGCAAATAGCAGCAGCCAGTACCAAATGTCTTCAAAGGAACCTGCTGAACAAATATCTATTTGGCCCATAACAGAGCTTTCCGTCTTTGATTTAAAGCATAAGCATTTCCATTCCTTCCTTTAAAAAGGTTATTACTCAATACACAAAGCACCCACAGCTCTTGTATCTTAAGCTCTTACATTCTTTTTATTTTTATAGAAGAACCAATATTACAACTGTAATTATGGCAATATACAGCATTAATAACTTGTTCTTAGTTTTATTGTAAATAGTCTCTTACTATGAGAACAAAAGGTCACTTGTCTGTTCTTATATAGCTTCTATATCTATCGCAGATGTTGCATGTTTCATTTATTGACAAAGATTTTAATATACATTTTCCACACATTTGAATTATCATATGAAAACCAAAATGCAACAAGATGTTTGAACCGGGGATGAACTTACTTTAACAGTAGCCCAATACTGTCAAGATTTTTGTATTTAGTTAAAAGTTCTCACTATTTTACAGTATTCGAACATTTGAGCCTCTCATCACCAATTCTTCAGTCTTTTCAACGGTTGGTTACTGTTATTTTATAACCTAAAAAGGTCTAAGAATAGCCCATATTTTCCTCCACTAAACACCATAGTTCAACTATCGGTACTGAAATGTTCCTTAGCTTTGCAAAGATATTATAAATTCCTCATGCCCTTAACTAGCCTTGACTAATCCCAGTACTTTTTATATTCATTTTTCACATGTTTACAAAAGCAAAAAAGTCACACTCCTGCTACTGTTTTCTGTGTTTTTCCACTCAACTACAGTCTCACTACAGGATTTTGGGCTTTCTATTATAAGTCTGCTTGGAAGTTCAACATTTATTTACCCTTTCTCAAGACTGAAATACACTCTAAGACATTGCTCAATCACATACATGCATGTCTGATATAACGTAACTCAAAAATTGTATACGATTAAGTGTCTGGCTCCAGTACAATTATTTTCCTTTTCAAAAAGGAAACCGTTCTGGGTTTCTGGCAGACAGATACGTCTTCTTGCAAGGACTGAAAATGGTGCAGTCCAATACATCTCTCTGCCTCAGGTTCCCACTCCTAAAGCAGACTGAAAAACGCCTGCCTATACTGAACAAAAACATGACAATACCACATGTCTTCTTCCACCAATTCTTCTACAAGCAGAAATGTTTCTGGAAAGAGACACAATGTGGGAATGTTAATTCATTGCCACAGCAACATTTAACTGAACTTGGAGCTCTTGGACAATTCAAACTCGCAGCAAGTGAGCAACATTCACAGGAAGCAATTATTGATGTGACTCAAAAGAAAATCCAGAGACAACAAACAATCATAAAAGTTTGTAGCAATAGTGTGTAAAATTGCTAGCTTTCAGGATGGAGACAGCATTCTTCCTTCCCTTTCACTTGCCAGGTTCCAAAAACCAATAATAATTTTCATTTTGTATTATCTAGTAAAAGAAATTACAAAAACCAAAATGCAACAAATCAACTGAGTATCTGCCTACACATTTAGCAGAGTTTTAGACAGACTGCATTAAAATCAAAGTCGCACACTGACACAGACACTACAAACCCACATGGCCCTTTACAGCATACATAAATTTAATTAATTATAAAACAAAGCAACCAAAACTGTTCAAATTCAGTAAGAAAAATGAGAGGGCAAAGCCAAATCAAAAATATCTGTCCAGTGTAATGTAAATCCACCTGCAAATGATCAATAGATTGCTGCAACTAACAACTGAAAGAAAGTAGAAGTCAAAGAATTTTATATAACGGAAAGTGTATTAGGGAAGCAGGTTTTACATTTATCAGCATGGGACCAGGAGCAAACCCAAACCATCCCATTAGAGACCCAAGGAAAACCCATCTACTGGCCTTCATTACTGCTAAGTAACCTGATTCATTTGAGGTTTGTAAAAATTCATTGCAAATACAAAAGGGATTTTTGCTTGTTTTTAAAACCTAATCAATGTGTTGGTGTTCCTGGCTCAGGATAGATGCATCATGACTGCAGTGGATCAGCTCCAAGAATTACAGTATTAGCTCTGCAGCAGTGGCTCTAGATGGTATCTCTGCAGGGAAATCCTTGTCAGCAGTACCGTACCTCTACTATAAATGGCCACCAGCACTCCTACGCTGAGTTCTAAAAGAAGTATGGTGGTGAAACTTACTGAAACTGAGAACTCCCTAGCCCATACTACTCCTGTGATCATATCAACATAAAATTGGATAGTCCATTCAGGGTGAAAAGCACTTACATAAAAATATTAACAGGTGTATGTAAGGGCTGGCTGCCATCACCCTCTTACCAAAGACACCTAAGCACTGAAATTTCACCTTAGTGCATTAGAGCAGATCTCAGGTCAGTTTCCCATGGCACTTGGAATAAACATCCAATGTTTGGAAGATGTGTGTCCTCTCTACAGACACTGCAGTTCGTAAGCATACAGCAACATCAAAAGTACAAAAAAATAGAACATTTGTTCAGCTCTCAAAGACAACAATCTTAACAGAAAGCTGAAAAGATGTAATAGAGGAAAAATAAATAGTAGAAGAGGTGCTACCGACACATGAAAAATTAAACATCCCTTACATAGATCAGCACCAAATAGCCAAGAATATCATACAGGAATCTCCATAGGAAGCAACAGAAAAAAAAAATCCATTGAAATCCTGTAACCCCAAAAATACTTTTCATATCCCACTAAATTTTCTAAGACAGATAAGATAAAATACTTCTGAACAAACAGGATGTCCAGAGATGTACTATACTTCTTGAATCTTGCCAAATTCTCAATCTCCACAAAACATTCTATGTAATGTTAAGTGTGCAACGTATTTGCTTTTTACAAATTCTTTCTCTTTTTTCTTTCATGGTCAACACGCTTTTATTCCTAGTACAAGCAAGAGAGCATTTTATCTTTCAACTCCTGTTTATCAATGCATTTCTTGCGTTGGTGGTCCAAAATTAGATGCAGTATCCTATACACGGTCTAAGCAAGCTGCAAGGGGTTCTTCCTTCCCAAGCACAGGACTTCACATTTGTCCTTGTTCAGACTCCTGAGGTTCCTCCCTGCCTGTTGTTCAGCAAGGTCAAGTCCCTCTGGATAGCAGCCCTGCCCTTGAAGATGTCAACTTGTTCCTCACCACACCAGGACTCCCATATCTGGTGTCATCTTCAGATTTGACTGGAGGGTACTTCACCATATCCTTCAGGCATTGATAAAAATGTTAAACAGGACAAGTCATAATATAGACTGCTGCAGTATTCTGCTTGTTATCAGCATCCACGTAGAGCACCACCTATTGACCACTACCCCCGAGCTGGATCCTCAAATCAGTTTTTTTGACTCTAGTTGTTCATAAAGCCAGATCACAGTGCCCTAACTTAGACAGAAGATCATCGTGGGAAACAGTCAAGAGTCCTGCTAAAGGCAAGGTAAATAGCATGCATTGCTCTCCCTTGATCACAAACCTAGTCAGACTATCCTACCAGGCAATCAGACTTATCTGACACAATTTACCCTTGCTAAATCTATACTGACAATTACCAAATCATCATCTTCATGTGCCCAGAAAACTGTTCCCAAAACTTGTTCCATGATTTTCCCAGGAATTCAAACAAAGCTAACAAGCCTGTAATTCCCTGGCTGTACCTTTGGGGTTGTTGTTTTGGGGTGTTTGTGTTTGGTTTTTGCTTTTTGTAATTGTCTTGGTTTTGTTTTTTGTTTTTGTTTGGGGGGGAGGGAGGCAAGGTTGGTTTGTTTTCTTGAAAGAGAGTGCTCCCTCCAGGAAGCATACTCTAACTTATCTCACATATTTTAAGCCTAGAAGCCATAAAGCACAGCCTTAACAAATCTCATTTGCTATCATGTGGACTATTTGGCTTTCAGTTTACTAGTCAGCATTTCTGTAACCAAGATACTATGAATGTGCTCAGTTCAAACCCATTTTGAAAACAGTAGTATTAGCTACCACCCTAACACTTTTTTTTCCAGTCGTTAAAAATGATCAGTTATTTGGAATCCTTTTGGTCTAAGAAAAAAAACTATTTCCCACACAGTTTCTCAGCACATTTAGTGAACTGTGGCAATGGATTCTCTGTAAAAGTTACTTATAATAGCCATTCAACAATCTAAGGCACTGAATAATTCTAATTTTTGAAAGCCTGAATATCTGTTGGAAACTTCGCATTTCTACTAAAAGCTTCCACCACATCTGCCAGAAGCATTTCAGCCTGAGACAAGTCACATACAAATTCCCAAGGGTTTTCAACTTGCTTATTTTTAAAAGCAAAACAAAAATCAAAAAAAAGTTTAAAACTATTTCAATTAAGGAGTTTTTACAGAGTTTTTGCCCATGTGCAGTGACAGAAGCTGAACAAACATAGTTAGATTTTCTGAACTATAGCCCACTTTCTCTTTTGCTTTGATTCACACTTTTTGGAACACTCCATGCTCAGCACAACATCCACTTCCTACATATCTAGTGACTCATTTTTAAATCTCTTAAAAGATTCATTAACTTGTAATTACTAAAAAAAAAAAATCAAAATCAATTCTAAGCATAAGCTTCTAACATTATCACTGCCTGAAAAAACCCACAAGAAGATATTACACTTTCCACAAACAAGCAAAAACAGGCATTGCACTGGTTGTCTATAAAAGTATTACTAAGCACAGAAAAAGTCTGAGTACGAATATTCTCCCCACAACCTCCTTCTATCTTACACATTTTTAGACTTACATATTACGTTAAAAATATTTTAATAATCAAATCCAACTTTAAATACCTGTTTTTAATTGCTATTTACTGGTGATCTTAAAGACTTATCCTACTTCTATGCTTAATGCCAGTGTTACATAGACATTATCTCCTTTGGGCATGTAACTTTTCCATGAGTAATTAAAATGCCTTTATACGAAGTAAACATTCACATCTTTCAACTGTAAGTAACATCATCTTCAGCGTGATCTATTTATGTGACATACTTCAGCTTAAGCCTACCTCTGCCTCAAAATAGAAGTATACTAGTTTCCTTGCCACTGCTTACTGATGCTCCCTCTCTTCGGTTTCTACCCTTCTTTACAGATTATGCTGATACAATTGTTTGCAGACTATGTAGTAAACAGGATCACTCACATGATTCACTGAAACAAAACAAAACTCCAAACCTTAAAGAAAAAATAGAAACTATGGAGTATAACTGAAAGGCAGTTCAAGAGACAGCACAGAGACTAGACTGAGCAACTGGGAGTGCCAGAAACTGGTATTGCCAAAGTCCACAACTTATGAAACTGCAGCCCCAAATCATTCATGAACTATTTTCAATTATTTGAAGGTTTCTCTGTTACTAAATTAACATTCCAAGGTCTTTTATCTTTCATAAAACCCAGAATTATAAAAGCCCTATCTATACGCTTCTAAGAAATGTTTACAAATACTGTGGCAAATGCAATTTATGCAGGTTTAAATAGAGATCATCGATAGGATAATGAAATATTCCTAAATGAGATGTACTTATTAGAAGTTCTGTAAACAATGATAATAAGTGTTCCTGTATGCAAATGTTCTGGCATAGTTTTATGGTTTTGTTTGTACTTTGAAAATACTACTTTCTCTAAAGTACTTTTTGCAATTCAAGATTATGGTGTTATTTACCGACATCATCTACCTGCTTTTCACAACAGCATTTTAGATCTATTATTTATCACAATGCATTTTTCCCTCTCCTCCAACTGTCTCACAATTTACCATTCAGGTAACTCAACCAGATGAAAAATGAGACCATATTGCCAAGAAACAAACATAGAATCCAAAATTCTCCATACTTCTGTATCAGTGCTTTAAACCTTTTACACTACCACCACACTTAACATGCAAAATTTATAGTAATGTATTTCTATGTTTGATCTTATACCCCCTCTGTAGCTGATCACTATGGCTACCGAGCCAGCTACTCACCCCGGCGATTTTCATCAAGACCTCCATCAAACTCTCACACGATGGTATCGCACAAACTATCACATACCGTCCACTTCTTTACTACTACCAAGTTACTACTTTAGATCTAGACAAAGTGAATAAGGATATAATTTTAGACCTGTATTAGAAAAGCCAACACTAACTGAAAATTTGAAACAAAAAACCCACAGCTGGCTGTGTTCTAAGCTTGTCGATTAATTACCACACTTGCTCAACAAATTCAATGCTTTGTCAAACTAACCAGCTTTAGTATGGCTAGATGATTCCTAACTATAAAAGAGCACATGGGGGACTTAAAATCTTTATAAATCATAAGAATTGTTGATGACAAGCTATATGCATAATACTTTCTAATTTAAAATCGGCACAATAAATTGGAACATTTTTACTTTGTTGATTCAAACAAGAAAGGTTAAAAACTAAGCTTAAACTAAAAATATTTCATGCACTTAAGTTTTCTAAAGTGTCCATGTCCACATCACATACACAACAGCACCAAAACAACATGCTTAATGAAACACTAATAGAGATAGCAGTTTGCACAATTTTCATGCAGGTAACTTGAAAGCCGTGCCATAACCCAGCCTTAAGAAATTAAACACTTGTCTTGTCCCATCATGCCCAGGTATTGCATAACACAGGATAGTTAACAATGGAAGGTTTAAGAACTTTGACTTTGTTGTACTGTTCCTCGTGCTGTGTCATACTACCAAAAAAATACTGCATTAATTACAGACCATATTATTCTTAAAAGCAAGAGTTACACAGACCGCATTGCATAGAAGGGCATGCTGCAAAGCTAAAAGACAGAGCTGATTTAGAGCATATGAATTTCTAGGGTATAACATCAATCTATCTGAGGAAAAAAAAAAAAAAATTGTGCTGAGCAACTGAAATCTGCACTTTGTTCATTTCTTGCTGGATATTTGAAATTAACTTGACAGTCATTAAGTAAAATAACTTTACTTGTCCCAGTTCAATCCCTAGTGGACAAAACATGCACTACAGAACCCCTAAATTTCACTTAACAAGACAGTTAACCTTTTGAAAGAAAAGGTTAAGACAACACAAAATAGACTTTAAAACCATGTTCGCTATCAATGAGAAAATATCATGTGTGCTATTTGTTACACTCCTGTTGCCAGTAACAAACCTTCATACCCAAACAACAAAATACTCTTTAAAAAATTTCAAAGGGGCAAGCAGGAGTGCCAAACAAACCCTGTATTTTTTTTAAATCCTTTTTTTGACACTCCTTGCAATGACATTTATTTACATGCTCAGATTAAACAGTAATTCCTTAACATTTGAAAAAAATACTATTACACCATTATACTCACACAAGCCTGTATTTTCAGATTTGTATTACTCACCTCAAAATCACCTACTTCGAGCAATGAACAATACACATGGAAATTCTTCAGTACTTATCATCGTTTTCAACTGTTAGCATTTAAAGTTTCTGCTTAGTAAGAAATTATCAACTTACCTGAAAAGTAATCATTTTAACTACAACACAAATCTTTCTCCTTCCACCATATTTATTACAGCAAAGTCAAAGTGATCTGCAATCTATAGGGACTTGTGAAAACAAATGTGCAGTTCATTATTTTTAAATTAAGAAAACATCTTACCTTGCCTGTCTTGTGATCAAACCAGACAAGAGCATGGTTCCTGGACAGCACCTTACAGTCAAAAGTTGCATTATTCTGAGCTGGCCGGCAGCGAGCCACTGAGCGACCAATCTTGACGGGCTCGTCCAGGTAGACATGACGCTCCTGAAATGGATGAGAGTTCGGGCGGCAAGTGAAGATGGCCAAGGCTGAAGGCATCGAGGACAGATTGGGGTTGCCACACCAACCAGAGATGAAGAAAGCCTCTTCTGATGCAAACTGTCCTCCACAATTCTTAACCCAAACCTCCACAGCAACTTTATATTAAAGCAGGACAAACATTATCATAGGAGAGGCCTAACAACTCATTGTTTCAGTGTGTAAACTAATTCTGGCAATAATCCAGTGAAAAAGCCCCATTATGTCTTTTAATAATACCAGCAGTGGCCCAAAAAAAAGTCTAAAATGTACAACTTTCAATCCATCCTTCTCTGGAAGAATAAGAACAAGCATCTGATTCCTTCAAAGAGAAGCAAAGGCTCCTTGAAAGGAGGATAGAATGTCTTAAATCCAAGCAGATGAGTCATACAAGTACTTTTGTTTGTAACCTCAATTGCCTTCTTTTCCCCCGCCTTCCGTAAACAACACTGACCAAAATTCTGACCAATGCAACATGGAAGCAAGGCAAGGTTTAGGGAAGGGGGATGAGGGAGAAGGATCAGCGTCCTCTCTCACAGCGCACAGATCAGGAGTGGGAAGGTGAATACGAAGCCCTCACTCCACAACAGGGATCTAGTTGCTTCACAAGGCAATCTGCATTTCACCATCTTCGTATAGTAACCCAAAGCAGAACAGGTGGTCCTCAATTTAGGATGGGTATGAGAGCTATACTGTTTTTCTCCCCTACACCAAATAAAACTGAACTAGTCTACAGTTTCAGGCAGCCACTCAGATAAGGAACTTGACAAGGCATGGAGAGGGCTTCAAACTCTTCTCCTCCCAGGGACAAACTAACGCGTGGGAAGGGTCCTTCGGGAACGGCCTACGAGGTGCGGTGACAGGTTGCTCCCAGGCGGTGCCCGCGATGCCTCTGGCTGGCAGCAGCAGGCAAGCGTCCCTCCGCGGCGGGTCCGCTGGCGGCGGGTCGGTTGGCGGGCGGAGACGCGGGGGCCGGCGGCGGAGGGAGGCGAGCAGGGGGCTGCTCCAGGAAGTCTCCG
>VWZZ01006371.1:775935-793749 GCA_013399095.1 Psophia crepitans | reverse complement strand
TTTTTTTTTTTTTAATATGGAGCAGTTATCTAAAAGTGGCCAAAAAGTTGTTCTCAGCACGTCCTTGTGAAATATTGAGGCCTTTAGCTATGCTAGTGGAAGTCTGATTCTCAGACTCAATTTAGATCTGTTTATGTGGCAAGTACTTGAATTTCTGTTTGTGGGAAGGATGAAACTGATGTTTTTTCTTTGAAATGTGAGAAAATGATTCCTTAAGACTCCAAGAATCTTTTATAAAACTAATACATTGAAAGACTAGTTTTAATCTTTTCAAGTCAGGGCTTTGAGGTTTTTAACTGCTAAAATCTTTTTAGTGCTACTTAGCAAAATTATGACTGTTGATTGGCCCCTCAGGAAATGAATTCTATTTTTGTTTTCATGGTGTGTCAGGAGAATGTAGATATAAAAATAGGAAAAAAAAAAAAAAAGAAAGCACGGCTGTTTCCACACACTGATGTTTTCTCTTTGAAGTACTTATTAAAAAAAAAATAAATAATGCCAATAAACAGTGTAATCCTTCTAGTTCATTGTATCTAATCAACTTTGAAGCTTGCAGGGAAATAAGGTTTTAAAATGCATATGGAATGCTTCAGAAAGAAGGGTAGTATTAGGTGGCTGTATTAAAGTCTTTCCCTTCATTTGCAGAAAGATCCAGCATATTACTATGGTTATGTGTATTTTAGACAAGTTCGGGACAAATCATTAAAAAGAGGCTACTTTCAGAAGGTAATTTCAATTATTTTAAAAAAATATTAATTCGGAAATTAATGATTGTTCAGTGACCTCAGAGGAGCAGTAAGAGTATCTTGCTCTCTTAATTAAATTCTTTGTTGATTCGTTTGTCTAATTTTACATCAGGTATGCTGTGTTCCAGCTACATAGAACAAATTTTTTGTTTGTTTGTTTTAAAAATGAAAAGTTGGGAACTTTTGGAGTTGTTTATTTGCAGATGCTTGTACTCAAGCGCGTGGGTGGTTTGCATGTGTGAGAAAAACCACACTTGATGTTCTCTGAGGATAACCAATAGAACTGAGGGAAAGTGTAAACTTAAAACGATAATTTTGTTTTGTTATTCTATATTCTAGTCGCTGGTCCTCATCAGCAAACTGCCTTATGTCCATCTCTTTCGCACCATCCTTAAGCAAATAGCACCAGAATATTTTGAAAAAAGTGAAGCTTTCCTGGAAGCAGGTAGTGGTACTATTATGTTGTTCTGGAACAGCTGCTATAATATTAGGTACTTCCTTTGGAGAAATAACAAACACCACTGTCACATTCTCCTTTGCATGTCTGTGTTCTTGCAGGGTAGAGGGTTGAAACTGTAGTAAACTGGCTTGATTGCTAGATCACTGAACAGAGCTGATCTGTGGTTGGACTCCATGATGTTGAAGGTCCTCCAGCCCTCTGAGCATCCAGAACAGGCTGCCCAGAGAGGCTGTGGAGTCTCTTCTCTGGACATATTCAGAACCTGCCTGGACGCGATCCTATGCAATATGCTCTAGGTGATCCTGCTGTAGCGGGGGGGGTGTTGGATTAGGTGATCTCCAGAGGTCCTTTCCAACCCCTACCAATCTGTGAGTCTTTGTGACTTCCTCTGGATGCACTCCAACAGTGTGTTCTTTTTACAGTTTCTTAATATTTACTTTCATGGTTTCTCATATAACACTTCCTCAAGTAATTGCGAGTCTAGTTGCTACAAAAAGTGGAAGAGGATACTCTTTTCTTAAAATCAAAACCTCTATAGTTTTAATGAAATAATACATGAAGAATATAAAAAATGCTGTAAAACTTTAGAGCATGGAGTGATCAAGAGAGAAGTAGAATTGCTGTAGGCTATGGGCACTAATTTAAAATTGCAATGTGCACAAAGGTAACCACAGTATCATGGGTTATAGCACATATAAACTAGTTCTAAATTACATTATTTTTCTTTTAAGTTTGTAGTGATGTTGATCGTTGGCCACCGCCAGTTCCAGGGAAAATACTGCATTTGCCTATTATGGGTATTATAATGAAGGTCAGTACTCCTAGATTTAATTTTCTCTGAGGGTGTTTTCTCCTCCATTTAGTGTGTAGGTACTCACTGTATTCTGCCTTGTTTTCAGTGTCTCATACTTCAGAACAGGAATAGAGGTATACTCCACTCAGAGTGAAGGTCTGGGTGGTCTCGATTAGGTTCCTTGATTGGGGGTAGGAGGGAAGGATCTTTTATAGTGCATGTATATGTAATGTATATGTAATTTTTGTAGATATTAAAAAGAGGCATTTCAGTACAACTACTAATTCCAGTGTGTGTATTATCCCTCTGGAATATGCATTCTAGGATACTTTAATGCTAATTATATTTACCAAATCAAACATGAAGTAACACTTCAAAATACTGTTCCAGTCCAGCAAATTAAATGTCTTGATGAAAATCATTCTTGTTTCTGAAGTTTAATGAGTAAAAATCTTTTTTGGGCCACGCACCAGAAAATAATTTCTTGGTCTGTTGAAAATTACCAAATGAAAGTGAAATATGTATGTAGAAAGCCATTTAGAGAAATTATGTCTAGGGCATGGGGATGAACTGTAGAGGTTCAGTGGTGGCTGAGAACTTGGCTTCTGGGAGCCATCGCATCTTCATATGAAATGCAATTAAATGGATTGAATGGGTCCACAGATGACAGTTGGAAGTACGTTCTTAGTAGATGCTTTCAAGTTTATGGCTAGATGTGTGTGCATCACCAGGGAGAGGAAGAAGTTTTTGGAGTTGTTCTGAAAGTGCAGATTCAATAAAGCAGTGTTCTGGATGCTGGATGACGATGATGAGTATCAGATGTGTCTTGTTTGGGAATTGCCTGCATTTATCTCATTGGTAATTCTTATCCATGAGAGTTGAAATTGCATTCCTAAGCTGAGTGAAGCTGTAATTACCGTCCTCAGTGGTATTGTCCTTGGTTTTCACTGTTTGGGCAGTTGGTTTTAATTGTTGTGTATAAATTACTTCCATTTGTGCACATCAGCTTCCAATATGATTAAATTTGTAGTACTCAAGACACATAGATGCAGACTGTGAGATCAGAAAAAGGTATTTATATTGTTAAGTATGTTTAGGTTCTGCCTCGTACCCATGAGGATATCTGATATTTTAGGAGAAGATTTTTTTCTAAAAGTAATTCTGTAACACCTTAAAACCCCATAACCTTATTTCAGATCATTCTCTCCAAGATTTAAATGTATTTTCATTGAAATTATTGTAGTAGTTGTGACTAATGTTATCGATAGTCTTCTTTAACAAGTATAATTTTCATATTCTAATATTTAATTTGCAATGTAGTACTACATAATATTGCATATTGATTCCTGTAGCGATGATCCGTAGTCTTCACCTATGTATTCACTGTTATGTGGATGTTCTGTAGAGTAAGTTAAGCATCATACTGTAGTATATCTTTAAATGTTACATCTTGTCTGTAAGTCACCATTTTAAATCTGTGTTGAATTTGATACAAGGAAAAAAGCTGTCTCTTTCTTTCAAAGTTGCGGATTCCGACATATCGTGACAAGCCTGGAACAACGCCAATAGTACAGAATACGCACCAGGTAGAGATTAGATACTTCTATTGAATATAACCCCAAGACAAAGCTAAATGCCTGCCTTCGTTCTTCCACTCTAAACTTGTCCATAAAAGATGGGTAGGAAACCCTCACATACTTGGGTAATGTAATCCAGTCTTTGCAACTTTGAGTGGAGGAGTCTAGAGTTGGATTCTGTATAGAAAAGGCATTCTAACCCAATTACCCAAGTACTTCAGGGAGGATTGTCCAGCTCCTGACAGAAGATAGTTGGCTGACAAAATTACTAAACATGAACATCCTTCTAATGGGTGAAACTATACAACACTGGGCGGGGGGCGGGTTTGAGGATGAAAACAGTTAAAGATTTTTAGCGATAGAAGGTAGCTATAAAACAAATCTGTCTGTGCCTTCCTGTGCTGCGTGGCCATTGTTTAAAACAGTGTTAGGATTTTGTATCTTTTCTGGACTGAAAGTCACGTGCCTCTAAGTGGTGTGTGTGTTGGGGGAAATCTTGCTTTTAGCACACAACAGTAGTTACTTGTGGAGACAATGTAGTACATTCTGTAGTAGTACAGTAGTGGTAGATAATTAGGGTACATACCATCTACTGTCTGTAAGCATTTAAGGGAAACTATTTCATTTAACACCTAGGTATTCTGATGACTAAAACCCAAGCATTGCGATGTCTTTTAGGCAGATGCTCAGATCTCTGTGGCTTTACCGACTGTTCATGAAGTAGATCTTTTCAGGTAGGAGTTTGGACTGATTTATTGACAGCTGTGAATTCCTGCAGATCAAAGATTTGTGATTATTCCACACAAATACAGCTTGCAAGCTAACATTTATCGGTATTGTTATTAATAGCCTTTTTCTGTAAAGCTGGCTAAAAATAATTCGGTTCTTAATCAAGTACATATTTCCTCTGGTTATGTTAAGTGTGTTAAAATACCTCAATCTGTTTTCAGGTGTTTCTGTCCAGTGTTCTTTCACATTCAGATGCTTTGGGAACTAGTACTGCTAGGAGAACCGCTTGTCGTCATGGCACCGTCGCCATCAGAATCTTCAGAAACTGTGTTGGCACTTATTAGGTAAATGTAGTGGAGCTTCCTAACTGATGTCCAAGTGAGTCATTGTAGATTGCAGCTGAGCCCAACTTCATTTGACCTGAATATAACAAAGCATTACAAATTCTAGATTTGCTTGTTTCTTTCATGAAATTTCACACTATATACATAAAACAAGCTTATCCTCTTTCTATCTTGCAGCTGTATTTCACCTTTAAAATACTGCAGTGATTTCAGGCCATACTTTACCATACATGACAGCGAATTCAAAGAATATACAACTCGCACACAAGCCCCGTAAGTAAATCAGACTTTGTTATGAAGGTGTCACTCAAAGCTACTCGTAACCATAAATCTGTTTCAAGATACTACTTAACTATTTTGAATTTCTATCATTAGAGAATACATTTAGACTCCTCATTTATTTTACAGAGTGCAGCACGTTTTAAGTTTTCACTCCAGTTAGATAGGATAAAGAAGATAATGAAACGATATCATAATTAAACTATATTTGAGCTTCATAGGATACTTGTGTACAGAGTAAGTAGAATCACAAATATGAAAGCAGGAGAAAGTTTTGCTTTTCAGTGAGGGTTTGTCTATGCAATACCAGCTCTGCGGTAACACCTTGGGAAATTGTTCTGTAATTGTTTTTATTTTTAAGCAATTGCTAAACAAAGAGACTTCGAGAATTCAACATCCATATAGCTGTCTTGTAAAGTTAATCCAGTTGGTGTCCTAGTTGAGACAAAAATTTAACAGGTAAATCTCTCTTCACTAAATCCATCAGAAAAAATGTTGTAAATAACTCGGAAATTATTTTTTTAAGGATGAATCTGCAAAACCAATTCTGTTTGAAACAGCTCTAAGGAAACAATTTTACTCTGGTTTTGTGGATTTTTTTTTTTTGTTTATCCTACTCTTATTTTGAGACCATACAAGTCCAATATTTCTTATTATACGTTATTTAGATGCAACTTGATTTGGGAATGGAGTGCATGTGTTAGATTCACTGATATTTTTATAAACAATTTTTTTTTAATGTCTGACCAGGCAGTGGTTGTTGTGTTGGGGTTTTTGTTTGTTTTGTTGGTTTTTTTTTTACTGTATTTTTCCTCTCAGTGAAAATACTGCCCGAGATACAGCAGTGGAAAAACGTACAAACATAGGCATTATGTTTCCCACGGAATGCAGTCTGAATGGTTATCCAGCATGCAATTTAATTTCTAAAAATAATTCCATGAAGAATTTGGTTAAACTTTAGTAACCCGTGTTTAAAAATTACATCTGCTCCTCTGTAGCAAAATAGAAAGGTAGCAGTGAAGCTAAATAAAATAGATAGCAAAATAGCAAAATATTTATAAAATAAATAGCAAAATAGAAAGGTAGCACCTGTAGCAGTGAAAAAAAGATTCCTCATGATTTGCTACCAGTTTACCTTGACATGGAGAATTACTATTTTTGTGTGCGTGTAAATGAAAGTCTTACTTGAATTTAACCCTCGAGTTAGTGAATGCAAGTTCATGTACGGTGGTCCAAAATCATTGTGTGTGAGAAGATTTAGTAGTTGTGCTAATTTAGGCTAGGCTTGACCCATTCCTGGGGAGAGGGAGAGTCCCAATTGTTTGGGCTCTTTTGAAGACTCAGTTTGTTGCTTATGTTGACTGTTACAACACAATCATGAAAAGAACACAAGATAAAACATCATAAATTGATTTTTCCAAGTACTACAAAGGAATCTGTTGAGACCTTTTTATGGACACTAGTCTTTATCATTGTTTTGGAAAGGAGACTGTAAATCATGTATGGTAATACTGAAAAGTCATGAACATTTGCAAATCCCAATGAATTTAAATCAGTGATGGAAATGAGTTTAACAGGATTATAAAAACAACAAAAAATAATAAAACTATTCAAATGAGTGGGGAAAATATATAGTATGTGGAATAAAATGTTTTCAGGTGAACAGCAGGACTCTGAAGAAGAGAATTTTCTGGTGAAAGTAGAGTCAATGACAAACAAGAGAAGACTCTGAAAAACTGATAAAATTTCATGCTGCTCATTCTAAGATGGAATGGAGAGATGAAAATTGCCAGTTCCACAGCCCAGACATTATGTTAAGCTACAGAGCTGTGTGATTGGAGTCTTATCTGTGAATGCCTAATGAGTGTGTGTGTGTATATAGTTAGCAAGTGGACGGAGGAGTGAAAGTCAGAAGTGTTTGTAGGTTAATATGAATTGATGCCCAATTGCTACCATGATACAGCTGGAAGAACTGAATAAAAACTTAAAGATTATTTGTTTTTCTCCTCACCTTGCTTTGAGAAACAGAAAACTTAAGATGGTGTACAGAAAGTGTTAAAATTTGGGATTTTTAAAGCCAATCTGAAGAAATCGTGACAACCTATTTTTAATGTGGCAGTTCCAATGAGGCCTGCCTTATACTCTCTCCTTCACTAACATTTGCCTGTAAAGTGGATAGCAGCCACTATTCTGAAAAACATGTTGAATTAATGCTATAAATCCCAAATTCTGCACCTCTATGCTGTAGCAGCAGCCCTATGCTCTTACTGCCTCTTGTTCTCTGAGTGCCCCTATGCATCCTGGAATTCTAAACAGAGAACAGACCGAAAAATCTGACAGGTTGTGAGCTTGGGCACAATGCTATTAGTATGCTTGTACTTCATCACTTGATAACTGCTTTTTAACAAAGAATGTTAAAGTGTTGGAAAAGCAATAGGATATTAAGTGTCTTTTTTTCTTAATCATGCCGCCTGAGCAATAGCTGTGCTGAGAAGTTTCATGCAAACAGCAGTGATGTTGACATGCACATTTAAGTACTGGGAGTGTGTTACAATGAAACATTGAAAAGTAGCAATTTGTCTTTCCAATATGAGTCAGATTCCTGATAATTTAAAAAAATCAAGTAATAAATCAGATAAGAAGATACCTTGTTCTTATCATTGCAAATGGGCAGAATTAGCCAAGATTTCACTCTTATTCTCCACTACTATTTGGACTTTACGATGCATCTGTCTTGCTATCTTCTGAAACTTAAAACTTTGATAAATGTAGTGCTACTTTAAAAGTAACTCGTAAATACAAAAGGAAAATAATTTCAAGTTAAGAATTGAAGTTGACCATTTGTATTCATTAAGACAGAAGCTTTTACTGTCACATTTTAAACATTATCATTATTTTTCTAGACCATCTGTCATTCTAGGGGTGACAAACCCTTTTTTTGCTAAAACACTTCAGCACTGGCCTCACATTATCCGAATTGGAGATATTAAACTTCCAGGTAAAGTACAAGTAATCGTCTACAATCTTGTGTGCCGAGACCTAACTGTGTGCTTATTTATTTACAAATGTATGTAATTTAGTTCAACTAATTTAGTTTAATATTAAGCAAATCTTCACGGATGTAAATCTGTCAAGTGAAATTAGGCTCTTGAGTACTGTATGACTTGTACTGTCCAATCTATTAAACCTATGTTAAAGGCAAAGGGTGGCTATGCTGTTAGCAATAATGTTTTATCTTTCGCACAATCCAGGTTTTGTATTTCTACCAATAAGGTATTAAAATGAGAAACAGCATTTATTAGTGATGTTAATTTTAGGATGAGTAGAATGTAGTAAATCAGTCATAGCAAGTGCACAGAATGTAAAACCCATACAATAATATAAAAAGTAGTTTGACAGTATTTTGATAATACATTTCTAATTTGGAAATATTCTAGTAATTATTAATTTTTCGGGTTGGATGACTTCCTTACATGATTGAGTAGAATTTGAATGTAATCTTTGGATAACACATCAATTGGTAGCCTAATTGCTAGCTAAAATACTGCAGTACTCTGATGTGAAATGCTTAGTCAAGAACTTAGAGATGTATGTCTGACCTGCCTTTAGAAATTTAAATTTTAGTTCTTTAGGGACAAAGAGAGGGCTTGTGATTTTTTTTTTCTTTTAATTTTTCCTTTTCTCCCCATGCTGCGGTTTCAGTGGCAATTTATACTATCATCTTTTTTGAAGTTAAGCATGCAACTAGATCTAAGAGGAAGGTTCTGCTGAGGCTGCAAGACTGTTAACAGGGTTTAGGGTCTCTAGCTGGAGAAGGATATATTTGAAAAACAAAACCAACTTAGTTTGGCCTGTGGAAAAGGAGACTTAAATTAATTTTCCTACAACAATTAGTCCATGGCTACAGTTTTAATTTCTTATATACAATTTTTATTTTGGCCAAGGTACTAAAGATTTGTTCCTGAAAGTATTTACCCCAAGGGGAACAAAGGAAGATGCAATAGAATTAGAAATTAATGAAACAGTCGTTTTCTGCTATATAGTCAGTATTTTTCTCTGTCTGCTTTGATTCAGATCATCCTTTCAGTTTTTTGGTTTGGTTTTGCTGGGAAACCCTTATATAAAGTGAAAAGTCTAGATGCTGTTACTCATGTGTTTACTGAATGTTTCTGGATGCTTGTCGGTCTTTCTAATGTCTTTTACAATATTAGATAGCCTTCAAAATGAAAGGATCCGTTTCTCAAAATCAGTGCAACGTATACCACATTTAACTGTAATATCTAGTGATAGGGATGGACATATTTCAAGTAAGGTGGCTTTAAATGTTTTGGCAGGTGAAGTTCCAAAGCAGGTGAAAGTGAAAAAACTGAAGAACCTAAAAACGTTGGACTCCAAACCTGGTAATAAGTTGCTTCAGAGTTAAATTACCAGTATTTTAATTTTTAAAAGCATACCCCATTTTTCCTTTGGCTATATGCTGCTTTTTTCTTCAGGTGTTTATACCTCTTACAAGCCATACTTGAACAAAGATGAAGAAATTGTTAAACAGTTACAAAAGGTAATACTGCAAGTCTCTTGTTAATGGAAATTTTGTGTACTGTTATATGGTGTTTTCATTTAACGCTGAGCTCTTAAGTAATTGAAATGAAACTAGATTCTGATTCCTTTGCCCCAGTTCATAACGGAATGGATAGGTATGCACCCTCATTGTAGTTTCTATAACAACATGAATGGTAGAACTCAAGAAGTTGGCTTAATACTTGAGAGAACTGAAGTGATTGATCAGGTCATCTGTTTTGGTTTTTCCATCCTCTGCCATCCCCCTCTAGTCTCTTTGGTCTAGAAGTCTCACACATGAGGTGTGTAAGAATCGGAGCTTCCAAACTTTAACTGATTTGCACAAGTTTGTTCACAGAAATTTTTCTTTTTATTTCTTTACATGAAAATAAAAAAATCAGCAATTGAAGGATCTGTGCAAGAGGACTTGACGCCGTTGCTTTCCTTTTGTGGTTCAGGGTAGGGGGTGCTATGTGTAAGCTCATGGCAAATGAATACAGAAACACTGGAATAAATATTCTTAAAAAAACCCCAAAACTACTTATATTTTGGGGTGACAGACTTATTGTCATATTTTATTTCTTTTTTTAAGGGTGTACAGCAGAAACGTCCTACAGAAGCACAGAGTGTGATTCTTCGGCGGTATTTTTTGGAATTGACGGAAAGTTTCATTATTCCATTAGTGAGTTCTTAGACTAATGGGTTTTTTACAATGTAATATAGAGTAGCTTTTTTGGTATTAGCCTAAGTCCAGTAACTAGTAGTGTACTCCTCGGGTCAGTCTGCAACCAGTACCATTCAACATCTTCATCACTGATCTGGATGACAGGGTAGTTTATAGCCTCAGCAAGTTTGTTAATGGTACAAAACTGGGAGGAGCAGCTGATAGACCAGAGCATCGTGCTGCTGTTTGGTGTCCCTACACACTTACTTGTCCTTGGGTGTTAAAGATTAGCGTAGTTTTTCCTCAAAATTTGTCTTTTCTTTCTGTTCTTTTGTGACAGGATGGACATGCAGGGTGAATCTAAAACTTTTCCCTGGTATTCCTCCCTCTTGCTCAAACTTTCACTTCAAGCAAGAAACTTAATAAGTTTTCTGGCATAAATCTTAAATTTAGGGTCTGAGATCACCCTTTACATGCTCTGCCACAAGAAAACATGTGGGAGGAGTCCTCTGTTTTTTCAAATTATAGAACTAGACTTTTCATAATGCTATCGAAGCTGATCATGTTCACAGATCAAAATGTATGGTCATTGGAACGGGCTGCCCAGGGAGGTGGGGAGTCCCCGTCCCTGGGGGTGTTTAAGGAAAGGTTGTCTGTGGTACTTAGGGACGTGGGTTAGCGGGGAATAGGTGGTGGGGGAATGGTTGGACTAGATGATCCTGGAGGTCTCTGCCAACCTTAATGATTCTGTGATTCTGTGAAAATGTCTAGCAGCTTGTATTGATGTGCCTGTGAGAGCCGGCAAGGCAGAGCTGCCTCCTGTCGTCAGACCTTAAGCTTCAGCAGTGGCCCTGCTGAGAAACGTCTCCACTGCTCATAGGTTAGGTAGCCACTTGGGGCTCTAGCCATGCCTTTGCCAAGCACTGCTGCTGCAGAGATGCCCACGGCTGATACAGCATTTTGTAGGTTAGTCCTATATTTAAGGTTTGTACGAGGGGCTCTGAAAATCACTTCCAAATACTTAATACAAAATGGGATTACTGTTTGGAATCACCCATGTTATGAAGGTACCTGTGGGCTGTTACCAAGTAAAAGGGACATAATTTACTAGTGACTGGAGCTGAATATAAATATATATATTCCACATATACATTTGCTTCCTGTCCTCCTTTCTCTCATGTCCTCCTTGAGTCTTGTTGAGGTCAAGTTCTGTAGCTGGGAAATACAAATGGTATTAGATAAGCTCCTTCTTACGCTCTCATGTGGTAAATATGCACGACCTCACCCTGTACTGATACTTAGAAGAGAAAATGCCATGGTCACAAGTGATAAGTAAATATACACGTGGACTGTGTATGTTTAATACTGGTTGTACAAACAACCTTTCTTTTCCCTAGGAACGTTATGTGGCAAGCCTAATGCCTTTGCAAAAATGCATATCACCATGGAAGGTAAGGAAATATAATTTGAATGAGCTGAAAAGTGGTGATTACAGAAAACAGTTATGATATGCTAATGATTTTTTTTTTCATTTCCATAGAGTCCACCACAGCTGAGGCAGTTTAGCCAAGATGACTTTATGAAGACACTGGAAAAAGCAGGACCACAGCTCACATCAGGTTTAAAAGGAGACTGGATAGGACTTTACAGGTCATTTCTTTCATCAGCATAAAAAATTATATCAGTGAAGACAAATCAGTTAATATGAATGCTCTTTTCCTGAACAAACTTATTTTCAGTAGTGATTTGAGTAAGACTTACTTTGAGAATATATGCTTTGATATGAATTGATAGTGCTTAGTATATACTTCACTCAAATGTTTCTCTGTAACCTGTTCATGGTTTTCGTAAGATGCCACTAACATTACAAGTCTCTGTATACCAGAGGTGGTGGTTATTTGTGGTTTTATTTCTGGTTATAACCTGATTCCTCCTTCCAGTCAAACACAGAGATAAAAATTAGGATATTTCAAACTGAGCCTTGCTTTTTTCCCAGCAAAATTCCTGTTCTTTATTGTGTGTCAGACACCTTTTCTTTACATTGTTTTCTCAACCCTTGTCTTGGTTAGTAGAAGCACCTGTTAACTCCACTTCCGTATATTGCATTTTTTGGAAGAGAGTAAGGCTCCCAGTATCTGCTTCAACTTCAAGCATAGTTACATTTGACAACAAAGAAAAAACTGTTACCTAAACTGTAATGAAAACATAAAATGTATTTTGCTGCGGTGTTTTATCAGGCATTTTCTGAAATCACCCAACTTCGATGGTTGGTTTAGGAGCCGGCAGAAAGAAATGACACAGAAGTTGGAGGCCCTTCATTTAGAAGCACTCTGTAATGAGGTTAGAAAAATGTATGCTTATGACTATACTTATCATCTTTTAATAAATATATATTTTCCCTCAAGTCAGTTTTTCTCCTGCTGTTTTCATTTTTTGAACATAAGTGTTGACAATTTTGTCCATTCTGATCTAGCAAAACATGAGCTTGTTAACCAAGTACAAGCTAGAACTAACACTGCAAGAGTATGAAATAATACAGTTCACTTTTTTATAATGACTGTCATAATTTGTAAAAGTACCTTTTAGTCCTTTTTTTGATGTATTTTGAAACTGAATATACACTCCACCCCCACAAAAAAAAAAGGTTTTGCTCTTATTTGCTTCCTTTCGTGGTGTTCCAACACATTTTTAGTTGTGATACAGTTTGTAGCTTTGAAGGTATAAACTCAGTGAGTACCATAGAAAATTGACAATTCATTAGATATGGGGAGTAAATAAGCCTATAGCTGATCCATAGTTAACTGGAAGCTGAGAAGTGAAATCTGTTTATTGATATATAACAAAATGACACATAAATGATCTTATGTCATAAGATTCTTATGTTGTAAGATTCTTAAGAAGCCGAATTGAGCATCAGTATAATTTGAGTCAGAAGAGCTGATAAAGAAAGGCATTGCAAGAGGAGAAGAGATTGTACAGCTAAAGAGGAATCAGGAAGAAGAAAAAACCTGTCAACACCACAGCTTAAAAACAAACAAAAAATTGTGCTGGTTACTTTTACTGGCTTTTTAGTCATTGAATTTCACCCCTTGCCTTGTCAATTCCCAAACAGTACATCATGGCAACCCAAATAGATTATTCAAATAGAGCAGCCCAAATAATTTGCAGGGTGATAGCCAGGTCAATTACATCACCTAGAATCTATGCAGCTACATTTGATGTTAACTTACTGCAAAGAAAAGGAAGTGTCACAACTCTATTACTGACTGCTTCTTACTAGCTTTTTCTTTTGATCCGAGAACATCTTTCTGTGCGTGAGCAGATGTCTTTAATAGGTGAATAGTAAAGGGGTAGGGAAATAGAACTTACGTAACAAAATTCACTTAATGAATATATTTTACTAGTTATCGACTCTGTGATCTCCTTTAATGCCCTAGAAACAAGAAGTGCTGCCTGGCACTATTTTAATATTTCATTGTGCTGGCAGATCTGATTTGGTAAACATTCACTGCTATTTTGCATTGTAGATGCTATTTTTGAAACTAAGCCTGTTTGGCATGATTAATTTTTTTAGAAAACTTGTTTGTATTGTGTTTGCATCCTAGTCTCCTGTTTTGCTAAGTCCTAGACAAATCTGCAAATAAAGCAGACTTTGCAGGTCACAGTAGAGACAGTACATGAGTAAAATGAGTTTAGTAAATGGCATGAGAATAAGGAAAAGACCCATTCTGAACAGCAGGTGTAAATCAATACTATTTTTGAAAATTATGTATGTTGCCATAAATATTTCAATGCTTAATTTTTATTCTTTTAGAACTTGGTTTTCTGGAGTCAGAAGCATACTGAAGTAGAAACAGTGGATCTTGTCTTAAAGTTAAAGAATAAACTGGTAAGTAACTGAATTGAACATGGCTTCAATTTCCCTGACTTAACTAAGTAGAAGTATTGTATACTCGTGCTTACAGGTACTTAAATGAAAATACTCTGTAAGCTCTGGATAGCTCAAGGAATCAGTCATTTAGGTTTTTAAAAAAAGAACCAGTTCATTTCAGCCACAACTGAAGAGTTAACTAGCTCCCCAACATTGTCCAGCCACGTTAGAAGTATTGCACTGATCTTGTTGTTTTAAAAACTAGTTGGAACTTTGTGACTGATCTGAGTGGGAACAAGGCTGAATGCTCAGGGAAACAGAAAGCCAAACGTTCTTGTGATTACTGGAAGTCCAAATAAATGTTAGCTCATGCTGTCGTGTGGCTGCTGAGGAAAACTGCTATCGTCCAGTCGGTAAACGAGGAATTGTTTTTCCAGATTCACCAATATGTTACTTGGGTGTGTCTTAAGGTAAACTTGCATTTTTAGTAGAATTCATGTTTTATTGTACCTTTACAGTTGCAGGCTGACAGAGAACAGCTTCCTGTGAAAACTGACACACTGAAAAAGCTGCAGGCGCACATCAATGACATTATACTAGCACTTCCAGATGACTTACAGGACATCTTGCTCAAAACTGGCACAACATGATTTCTACTGGGCCTTTTTTTGTGTATACAGAAAACAAAAGGCAAATGTAATGTCACAGAAGGCGGTGCGTTTCCAACTTTGGAACACAGCTCTAAATAGTATATTAACACTACAAATGGACTGTACTAATAGTATAGCCTGCTATACTATTTTCACTGTTTTTTTTCCACTTAAATACCAATGCAACTAAAGGAGTTCCTGTGTCTAATAACGTTTGAAATAAGTGCTCTTAAAGAAAAATCTGTGGGCATATGAAACTATACCACAGTATAGGACCACGGTGCAGTGCTGGCATTGCAGAATGTTTCCCAATTGGTGCTGCTATACCCAGTCCTGTTAACTCAGGGGTAAGCAATACAGATCCTGTACTGTCCTGTGATGTAGTACCCAACTACTTTTCTTCCTTCCTTTCTTTTAGTTTTCATCTAGTGATAAGCCCAATTGGCATATTATGTGACTTGGTCAGAATATATTATAGTTGAGGTATTTTACTGGTAAATCATTGATTTCAAAACTGTTTTGGGAACAGCTGAAATAATCAGATCAGTTCCTAACTTTCTTCCTTTCTCCTCCTTGCCATTTTTTCAAAATTTAGCGTCTTTAAAGAAGAGAAGGCAGCTGACAGAAATTTCCTGAACTCTCGTCCATTCAATGTCAGTTGATTAGGGTGCTCTTACTCATATGCCTTAAATATAAAGTAATTGTATACTAATTTGGTGGTTTTAAACTGCTGACATTCAGGATTTAAAGTGGATCACTAGTGTAAATGTAAAAATGCAGTATTCATCGCAGGAAATAAACACAGTGATTTTCTGATACGGATTTTAAAATTGGTGATTTCAGTAGAATTAGCTGATATACAATCTGTTTCAGTTAGAGATCATAGCAGTCAGCTCCTGTTTTGGTGTGGTTTTTTTTTTGTTTTTTTTTTTTTACTTCTATCAGTAGGGTGTTTGAGGAGGTAATGGGGCTGGAGGGAGATGTTGGCTTCAGCTGAAAAAAACCTACGGAAAGGTCAAACTGTGGCAAGAAGAGATTGTAGCATAAATTTTTTCTCGCTATATGCATATGGCAGACATGCATAGAGTAATTTTCCTCTTGCATATTAAGTAACAAGAATGTGATGTTTATCTTCTTGAACAAGTTTCAGTGGTATATATAAGAACTCAGCTGCTCCACATGCAGTGTTGTACTTTGACCAGTTTCAAGTAGAATAAACAATGCTATAGTGTACACATAGCATACACTTTTATATGACAAGCGGATCACAGTTATTAAAAAAAATAATTCTGCTTTTAAGTGCTTGGGTAGAATTTTTAAAAATGTAAGACATAATCCTGCTATAAGAATATGCTTTTGTATGATAAATATTTCATACCATCTTTCTAAAAACGTCTTACTTAGATATAAAGTGTCACAACGGTATTTTTATGAAAATATGTATTTTAATACTGTTATGGTTTGTATACAATTACTCATGACCAAAAGTTTAATGTACGTATTATGTTACTTAAACTACACCACTTCAGCATTAATTTCTAACTTGCAAATTTTTTTGCACACCCTGATGAATAGCATTTCTAATCCAGAAATTATGTCACCATTCTTTTACTAAATATTTAACCTGGAGCACTGTGTAGTTTCTTGGAACCATGTAAACTGGTAACAGCTATGATAACTATCACATGACTGCAAATATGTATTTTTGTAAAAGAAAATAAAGGGTTTGATTTTTATTTTTTTCCCTTTGGAAGTTATGTGACTTAGGGGATGTGTGTGGTTGGTTGGTTTGGGTTTTTCCCTCTCCTGTGTAAGCAGAGCTGTTCAGCAGCTTGTAGAGATTGCTGGTTAGCCTGACTTTAAGAAGCTGTACCCCCCTTAGGTGACCAGAAATACCTGATGTGATGGAGTAGTGTTGTAGTTTGATCGTGCATCGTGGTTACAATATGTAGAGCTGTAGGATCCTCAGGAAAACAAGTGGTAGGGATGCCTTCCAAGCAAAATTTATCCAGTCTTCAGTCCAAGATGGCTGTCTCCTTAATATAAGCAGATTTTTGGCTCAGAAGAACATAATTTAAAACTTCATTAAGACTTTCAGCATGACACAAGAACAGCCTAAGTCGTGTCCCTCTTGCAGTAGCCTACTGTTATGATCCCGTTCAGGACTGACTCTATCAAGACCATTAAAGCTGTTTGTCTTTAACGGAGAGTAAGTAAATAGCTTCCGTTTGAAAAATGTTACTTATTGTGTGCTGTCATGTTTTCTCATTAGCAGAGATAGGCTATAACTCCTCTGAAATATTTTAGGGCTTTTGATTGATCCAATGTTTCCTGGGGATAGGGTGCTCAATCACTCAAGTATTAAATAATTTAATTCTTACCTTACTACGTGATTTTTACAGTAGCTGTGAATGAAGCTGTTACAGCTGGTTATGTAATTAGACGTACATCGCTTTCAAAAAAAAAAAAGGCCTGTTCCTAATAAGCCGTGGCAGTGTGAGTTTTACTCCCGTTAGTTCCCACTCTCTCTGCTCCTTCCTGGCCAAGAAACCATGTCACGGTTTTGTCTTGACTCTGCAGAAGACCCGGACCATAGAAAGCCTGTATGAAACGTGCAGGAGTCCTGTGGCAGAGGGTCGGGAGGGTTTGGTTTGGGAGTGGTATTAATCACCTGGCTGTCTCTGGGAGCTCCCTGAGGACTTGTTTTACCCTCAGACCACTGCTTCTCCCTTGCTTGGGGTTGTCCTTTGGCCCTTGGGAGAGGAGCCCGTTGGCTGTCGGGTCTCAGCCCGACCGCAGCGGCAGCGTGAGCTGCAGCGAGGTGAATTACGAGGGCTGGGGGGAAGCCGGGGCCACGCGTACCCCGGGGAGAGGCGCTCCGGGCCCGCCGGGCGGTGCTGCGGGGCGGCCCGGGGCGCTGGGCCTCGGCCTGAGGAGCTGCTCGGCGCCCGGCGGACTACGTTTCCCGGCCTGCCGCGCTCTGCCTCGCCGGGGGCGGCCGGAAGCCTGGAACTACGTGCCCCGTCGTGCGCCAGAGCCAGCCGTTCCGGCCCGCCAGGCGCGGAGCGGGCGCAGCGCCCGCTGGGAGAAGTAGTCCTCGCCGCCGTTGGACGTTCGGGCCGTGTGGCGGAGGGGGGTGCCGGG
>VWZZ01006371.1:753077-775556 GCA_013399095.1 Psophia crepitans | reverse complement strand
GCCTGAGCCTTGCCGCTGCGGCCGTTGCGCCTTACCCAGCCGCGGCCGACGCCAGGCCCGCCCGCTCCCTCACGGACGTGTCCTGCTGGCGGTGGGGGAGGGGAGGCTGGCAGGAGGGGACCTCGGGCGGAAGGCGTGAGGGAGGCTTGCCCCGTGCGAGGGGCGGGACACCGCTNTTTTCTCCGGGCTTGCAGGGTCGTTGGAAAGTGAACGGAGTGGAGGAGAGAGAAGGAGGGATGGGGGAAGGGGGGGGGGATCGCGTTATGTCTGCCCTTCCTTTTCCTCTCGTTTTCGCCCTTGTGTCCCCCCAGTCCCGCTGGCGNCGGCTGCGCCGCTCAGCGAGAAATGGAGCCCCGCGTCCTCCGGGGCTTGCAGCGGGGCGGGCGAGGCTGCGGCCCCTTCTCCGCGCACCTGCGTTTCCGCCTGCGTTGAGCCAGAGCGAAATGTAGAACAAAGATCAGATTGCAGTCGGTGAAGCCGGTGCCCGCCTGCGGGGGGAGGCACGCCGTGCTGGGCAGCGCGGCCCTTGGCCGAGGAGGAGAGCGAGGGTTACGCCTTGCGTGTCCCCCGCCGTCGGTGCGGTTGGGTGCTCGGCCTGGGGATGCGGCTCCTGCCCCAGCAGTGGGGCTTTTCGAACAGGATGTGGCAAAGCCTGGTGTACTCAACACCGACAGCTAAAGAAATTGCCATATAATGGCCGATTTTCGGTAACCAAAGGGCCTGTGTCTCTGACTCTGGTGAAAGGATGTTTTGGTATAACGTGGGCACTTCAGTTCTCCTGAGCCTCACGCACAACACCAGAAAACCCCGTAGGTTGCTTTTTCAGTGCTCACCTAGTTTTACTATCAGCTGGTAAGTATTTGTTTGGAATTAGAGCATGTTTCTCTTAATACAGACTGTGTAAGAGTTGAAGCCAGTGGCTCTTGAAGATTCTCACTTCAAGATTATGGTTCAGAAGGTCAAAGCAAGCACATACTGCATTTGGTGTTTCCTCCTCCACTTCAACTCTTCCCACCTACCCACCCCCACAAGCTACAAAGTACAAAGAAATCGTAACCCCCAATTTTTTTTCTCAAATGCTATTGCTAAAGCCAATGGAACTTGGTTTGTGGCCCTAGACTGAAGGAACTTGTCTTAAGGAATTACATGAAGTGCCCGTTTCAATATAGCCAGCAATGGGACTGGATCCGAACTGTGAAACTTCTTGGCACACTGCTTGTACTTAACACTGCCTGGGTATGCACAGCAGATGCAAAATGCAGCTTTTTTAATTATAATTTTCCATGGTCTCCATAGATTTTGTGATGACAGAGTTCTTTATTATATGCAGAGTAATTTTTATTGTATCTATGCTGCTAGAAATTAGAAACTCTCATCGATTTCAAAATAACCTGAGTAATTTTTGTCTTTGAGACAACTTAGTACATCTGTTGGTTTCAAGGAAGTGATTTGACTGTCTCCCTAGTAGCCAAACTCTTCATATGACTCTAAATGAATGAAGTAAAATCTTCAAATGAGCTTCACTGTAGGGTGAGATAGTGTCTGTGGTATTTGTAGTTCTGTTGCATTCTGCAAAATAATGAAGACAGGAAAGCGATGTCATGCAGATCAAAATAGCTTGCAAGGCTTTAGTTTCTTCTTTGGTGGGTAATTAGTTCGAATTTAGGTTAGATATGAATTAGGGAGCTGTACTTTCTAGCAGTGGGTTCAACTGCTTTTTTTTTTTTGTAACTTACTTTAAGGCATGGATTATATCAAGTACAGGACTGGATCAGAGCATGAGACTGCACCTTATTTGTTATATAGTTTAAGAGAGTAAAACTTTTGCTATGTTGTGATGAGAGAGTATCATAGGACCTAAATTGGATGTTTAGAAGCAGAATATGCTATTTTGGAGACCATATAATTCATTTATACCTCTAACGGGGAAAAGAAGCTCTTCAGCACTTTGAGAAGAGATGTCTGATTGAATACTGGGACTGAAGTACATTTTTGCTCGGGATGATAATTTTAAAATTTGATTCGAAAATGAGCTGGATAAGGCTAGGCACTTAAATTGTATACCAGTGAAGTATCTTTACGTGGTAAGGTGTTTATGGAGAAATGTTTAGGGGAAAATATTATACGGATGAGTTGATAATGAACAGATCATTAATTTGTAATTCAGACTTCCTTTTCACAGCTTGCTTCTCTTTCTGCAGAATTCAAGATAAAGTAGAATTAGTTGAACTCTTACAACAGCCTTTGTTTTACTGAGTTCTGCAGAATTTGAATATTTCTCATCAGGTACCGTTAGCAACAGTAAACATGACATATCTTTTGTATTCTCAAACTACATTTATGATAGAAGGTGAATGTTTAATGGTATGCTCTTACTAGGATGTTGGGTTTTTTAAAAAAACGTACTTGTAAAATTCAGAGATACTATGTTAACATTCTGAGGAAATGCCTGCAAAAGAATTCCTGCATTGTCTTTATAGATAGGAGTGTCATGAGGGAGAAGTAACTGCAGAATAGGATTGAATGACTTAAAGTTAGACTAGGCAACTAAGGCATTAGAGTGGAAAAACTGAGTCCTAACTGTATATGTACCTGTCTGTAAAAAAACATCTTCTCTCTTGTGCTTAAAAAAAGTTCCTGATTCATTGTGTGCCTTAGAATATCATAATTTTGTGTTCTGTGTCTTGGTGTAGTTGTGCAAGTGTTAGCTGAGATAATAGCTCCCCAGGAGCTTCAAATACAAAGGTAATTATTAAATACATTGGGGGAAAAATATTGTCAGATTCCTTGGGAACTGTATCGCCATACAGCACAAAACCATTTAGCCTTTTTGTTTACCCCTGTTGGTTTGCATGCTGTTGGTTTTGGGGTTTTCTTTGTGTATGTGTGTTCTTGAGAAGCTGTATTGAGTATCGCCCCTTCATGTCCCTTGAAGAGTTTTCCAGTTGAAATAAAACCTGAAAGGGGAATAGTATGTAAAGGATAAATAAGACAAGTTTTGAGAGAACTGGTGTAACGGTAAAAGAAAAGTGAAGGAATACAAACCTGTAGTAAGTTGGGATTCATTAATATTTATTTTTTTTAAGCTGGCTTTTGATAGTAACATGAATATCATGAATCGGTTAAATACAGTAGAATGTGGGTTTTTTTTTTCTCTTCTGATTATTGGAAACATTAATTTTGGAAGCAGCAACAGGCTGTATTCTGTAGTAAACTTTGGAAATCTCGATTTAACAAGCAAAATCTATTGGTCTTGATAGGCATTCTGTTTAAAAAGTTGATTCTCAATTTTTCTGATCTGTAGTTCATACGAAGTTCTGTGCTATACTAGGCACATCTAGGCAGCTGGATAGATACTCAGCCACCCGTGGTCAAAGTAGAAAGTTGGTAAATGCGGAATGTGATGTGGTCACGGGGGTGGTGTTCCCAGGGACAAGTGAACTACAAGCTTGAGATTTAGAAACAGGACTGACGGTCTGCGAGTAAAACACTCTTAAGAGGAGTAAAGGACTTAGAACCACAATGGTTTTAGCAGCAAACGAAAGCATTGTAGTTCTGGTGTTGGGTTTCTTTCCCCTCCAGCTAAAGGAAGAGGATGTTGGACTTGGTTTAAAGATAAATGGTTGCAAGTGCAAGTCTGTGCTTCCCATTTATTGTAATCTTAGTGCTTTGTGGCACAACTGCTGACCATCAAGCCCTACATCGAGATTCCTACACCTTGGTCTTGTTGATAGTCACACAGTAGAATCTGAGTGAAAACGTAGAATCAGAAAATTGTTATTTAGGGATTTAAGATTTAGGTTTTAATCTTAATGGTTAAATCAACTTAAACTTTATGACATAGAAGTAACTCCTAGATTTACATTTAGTGTTCCAGTGCAAATGTAAACATGTGCTTATTCTTTAACTACTAAAAGTAAGAGTTACGCTTTCTAGCAGCTCGAAAGATTAAATATGACTTGGTGCTCTGAAATTTCCTGTTCTAAAAAGGGTGGTAAATGGCAAATTGGAGTGAGAAGTATGAATGGAGGTTATGCACTTGATGACTGTTGCTTGTTTAGACATGGTAACACTTGCAATTTGGCTAAAAGAGGCAGGTTTTGCAAACAGGGTCATGGTGATTTGCAGAAGTCTCCTTCCCTCAGTTAAAAGCTGCTTTCTCAAGTGTGGAGTCAGAAGAAAACACGTATCCATAGCTCAGTCTGCCTCAGTGCAAAGTCCAACAGCTTAATTAGAATTGTGGGTAAGAGTGGATTTAAGCAAAGTCAGAGGGCTTTGCACTTACATAGCTAATGTAGTCTTCTGCCAACACCATTGAGGTGGTGGTGGGTCCGGGCACAAGAGCAGAGTGTATAACTGGGGCAATAATTTCTTAAAAGTAAGATGTAATTTAAGGTTCTTGACTAGTTTCTAATTTTTTAACTCTGAGTCCTATCTTCAAATGGTTCATGACACCCTGTGTATATTCTTTGAAATGAAATTCGATTTTTTCTTTATCTATATCTTTAGTATAACCCCTAAATACCTTAAAACCATTTGTGTAGATAATGCCATCTTTATTTTATTGCTAATTTTAACAAGTCTTGTCAAGTTGTTTTCTATTGATAACTGGGGTTTTTTTTGAAGGGTGGGAGAAGAGTTTGTGAGTATGTGTAGCTTTAATTGGTGGTTCACTAAATTGTCTTTAATTTACTGGAAAACTATAGTATTTCAAGTACCTATATTATGTTTTCTTGTAAAGATCTGGGCATCGTATAGATGCTTACTTGAAGCTGAGCTGTGTAAGAATAGTGTTGACCTTCAAGCACTCTGCTATTAAAATTGTTGGTTTTCAGCATAGATGAAGCATGTGAGAGTTTCAGAGTTTGTTTAGAGGGTTTTCTAAGGCTACCTGACACTATTGGTGTAGGGGAAATGCTAACATTTTCATGTTTCATGACTTGCAAGCTCTTGTGAAACTTCTGCTGCACCATGTCTTTCTATTGTTTAAATTTTAATTTGAATATTTTGGGAGTCTTTTACCCCTCAAGGATCTTTACTTTTGATGGTAGGTTATTTCTCCCCCACTACTTCTCCCCTCTTCTTTCATGACACTAACAATTAGACCAGATTTTTTTTTTAACAGGCAATATCAAAGAAACTGCATTGGCATGTGTGATCTTGTTCACAGTATCAGAATATAGGACAATTATAGATGGGGTTTTTAATTAGTTTGCTGTAACAGCAGTTTGTGTCTTGAGAAGGAGGAGGCTTTTTAAGAGTTTGGTTTCATTCTGAGTAAGTAGGTAATTTCAAATTCCATTTTATTGCAACACTAAGGAAACAGTTATATTATTAATAGTCAAGTCATCAAACTACTTAAAGCTTAATATATCACAGTCACCAAGTAGGAAATTAACTCAGAATACTTAAGAATGTTATCAGAGAAGGATGACATTCGATTTCTTGTGCAAGTGTTATTTAATTAATTCTTTGGCTGTTTTGTTTTTTGTTTGGGCACAATTTTGTGGACTAAACTTTAAGTTTCACAAATAAACATTCAAACTGTTGCTGTGATAAGTGTTTAGTACCTACTGTTTATTTAGGTGCTTATGTGCTAGGCATTGGATTCTAACCAGAAGAAATGTATTTTCAGTTGTTCTTACGTGCTCTGAAATGCCTCACCAATTTTAGAAAACTACAGTGTATGCCTGTAATGCTAGTGATGCCTCTCAAAAATGTCTTTGAGGCTTCAGTTTGTTGTTTTGTTGGTTTTGTTTTTTTTTTTAAGGATCATGTATTGACCACATAGCTTACATTGAAAAACATTAAGCTTAAACTTTGGTGTAGGAACAGGAGAGCAAATTTCAATGCAGAAGGCCTTCTGCAGTGATCAAAAATGGAGACTCCTAACAAAAACATCTTAGCGAATCTCAATGAATAGAAGTGATATCCTGAAGAAGTTAGAGCCCTTAGAGTATATGCAGAGGAAGTACAGGAGTTCCCTAATGTGTGTGGGTTTTGTCAATGCAGCAGAAATGTTTTAGCAAAGGGACAAGAGACTGGAGTGAGGGAGAATGAAATGTCTTCCATTGGTAGTGCCAGCTCCTGTTGGTTCAGGTACACATGAAACTGGTCTTGGCTGAAGGTTGAGTGAGCGAGACCTTCCCCGGTTTGAGTGTGAAGTAGTCAGCATGATCAGCTAGGAGCTACGTCATGCTTTTAGATTGTTGCTTGGCATTTAAAACCATCCTGACTTACACAGAAGAAACTTTCAAAGTGAATGTGAAAACTTTAACAGAAATAGTAAGGAAGATGACTAGAAACTTGTGAGCCTGTAGCTTGTAGATAGAAGTGTGTTGTTGAGCTTGTTTCCTTCATTGCTTCTCTCTGTGCTGAGTAGAAGAGATGGGGAGAAACATGTAGTAGTATATCAACAATTACTTAAGTGCTCAAAAAGTTTTTTCTTCTCAGAAAAAAACCCTAATACTCTGCGTGTAAAATAGCATAATTTTGAATTAGCATGACTGTAGTTTGTATTGGGCACTAAATGAAACTTTCTGTTTGTTTTAGTTGGTTTGGATGCTGCTGGTAAGACAACTATTCTTTATAAACTGAAACTAGGAGAAATTGTCACCACGATTCCCACTATTGGTAAGTCAACCAATTCTCATGTCTTCATTCTTGCTACTCTAAATTGTATTGTACAGACAGGCTTCGGAAGAGTGTAGGGATTTGCTATCTTTGCTGTTAGTGTAAGCATCAAGACAAACGTGGGTACTGCTGTAATACAGCTGTGTCAGACCAAAGATACATCTAGACCAGAATCCTGTGTCTGACAGATGCTCAGCAGTATAGGAACCGGTTAAGTAGCAGTATGTCCCTCAAACACCATGAACCTCCAGCAGTTTGTGGCTGAAAGACTTGCTGAACAAAAGGTGGTGTTTTGTTTGGATCTTACCGATGAATTTATTGGTTTTTTCCCTTCAGCCAATTTTCTTCTGGATCTAGCAGTTCAATTCTGATAAGCCATTTTAGATATATTTGGGAGAAATATAACTTGGGAAGTAACTATCTCTAACATTATCAGAATTACATTTTAACACTAGCATTAATTATTTCTGCTTGACTCTCTTATTTTAGGTTTTAATGTGGAAACAGTAGAATACAAAAACATTTGTTTCACAGTTTGGGATGTTGGTGGTCAAGATAAAATTAGACCTCTTTGGAGGCATTATTTCCAAAACACACAGGTAAGAGTTCTGAAATGGCAATCGTTAGAGACCTGTTTTGTGAAGCCTCATTATACATGGAACGTTGCTTTCTGTCCCTTCCTTTCAGAAAAGTTCCTCACTACTTCCTGCAACTTCTAAGGGATACCCAGATTTTTATTCTAGTTGAAGCTGGTTTGTTACCCTGAAGGCTTCAAATCTAGTCGTGAGTGTAGGCTGACAAGGTTGAAGTCATTTAGGATCTACCAGTGTTCTATAATGTGCCAGAGCAGCTGTGTTTTCTGTGGGGCACTCTTCAACTTTGCTGTATCTATGCTTTGATCTGTTTGAACCAATATTGTTTTATACAGAAGAAATGTTACTGTCTAAGCACCTTTCTACATATTTTTTTCTAATAAGCCTCAAAATATACAGCTTTTACTGTGCTATATCAGTGTACTAAATACACTGTGTACCTAAAAATATTGCAGAAGATCTTGTTACCAATTGATTAGAAAGTGTCTGTTTCATATTGGTGTGACTGCTGTCGTTTTTGGTGACGTAAATGTGATTCTTTCCTTTGGTTCACAGGTAGTAAGGTAAGGTGCTTATTAGTATCAGGAAACTGTGGGAGTGGTTGGTTTGGTTTGGTTGGGTTTTGGGTTTGTTGGTTTGGCTTTTTTTGCTGTGTTGAATATAGAATTGTTTCCAAGAAACTTTTGTGCATCATAGCGTGTGGGATTGGTGCACAAAAACGGAGAGATCTGGATTGACAAAAAGGAGCTAGCACAGTACTGTTGCGAATGGAGTAGTATTTAATTTCGGTTCCTTATTCTGTTACTAAGTATTTTTAAAAGATGCTTCTGTTTTCTTAGACAGTGATAAAATGTAAGGTTTTCAGACTGAAATTTTAAGAGTAAGTAGTGTGTGTAAGGAGGGCACTTGAATAACAGACATGCCATTAGAAATACTGTTTGATAGAAGCTTTTTAAAACAAAATCAGGCCTTAATTTAAGGGTGTGGGGTTTTTCAGTGAAACATGAGATAGTAGCACTTAGGTTTCTCTTGTCTGTGTTTAACATGATACAGTGAGTGAAAAGGGAAGGAGGAGAGTTAGCTTCTGAAACTTTATTGTTGTGGGTTTTTTTCCCCCCAAACTAATGAATCCCACAGTAATCTATAAGCTGACCTTTGTGGTATTTAACTTTTTTTTAAATTAAGAAGGCTTATTTTTATTTTGCAATTGAATTTTATTACGTACTTGTTCAGATAGACATCTTGCATTGCATAAGCAGAAATTTCTGTCAAATTTGCTTACCCAAGGGAGGGGACAGTCACAATATTCAGGATGAGTTTTTCTGTTTTTAAAATAGTACTGTATGTTTACATTGGCTTTTCAAAACTGCTTAACTTCTTACAGGGCCTCATTTTTGTGGTAGACAGCAATGACAGAGAGAGAATCCAGGAAGCAGCAGAAGAGCTGCAGAAAATGGTAAATATCAATAACCTCTGAAACATCCTTGATTCCTGAAGAGATTTAGGATTTTAAAATCTTAGGGAGTTTGTACAGTGCATAGTGTATTCATCTGCTAATTCTGGGTCACACAGTGCACTGAGTTGTAACTGCAACTTTGTAGAGAGCTTTAGCTCAAGAACTACTAATGTGTCAGAACTGTTATTTCCTTCATAAAACCGTAAGAGAAATGGAGCAGGTGAGGAAATAATTTTGGAAAAACAAGTTGGCGTTAAGAATATCAGCAGCATGGTGCTGGTAAATTTGAACTGCCTATTGAAATAATATCTCCTTATTTTTAGGAGATGTTCTGTTGGGTAGTAGATAAATTTCACTGACTAGTAAGTACTATTAGTGACTTCAGGAGCAAGAATGAAAATGTTTGTAACCCTTAAATGACAATTTAGGTTTCTTTAGTGCTTGTTGAAGTACTTAACTAGGCTAATTTAATAACATGACTGTTTTTTTCTGTTAGCTTCAGGAGGATGAGCTGCGAGATGCAGTGCTGCTTCTGTTTGCGAACAAACAAGACCTGCCAAATGCCATGGCAATCAGTGAAATGACAGATAAATTAGGTCTTCAGTCTCTGCGTAACAGAACTGTAAGTGCTAAGCTTCCCGGTTGCTGAACTCTTGTCTTCCTTTATTATGTCTTATAAACATAATCTCACTTTAAAGGACAGGGAAATTTCCACCTCTTTCTGTAGAAGGATGTTTATACCTTCTATTCAACTCTAGTGCATAGTTTAAGGTCATTCAAAATAAGCATTTGAGAACTACAGTCCAATATGTACAGCTGTTGCAGGTGTTTAATCTCTCACCTTTTCCTGGAAAAATACATATATTTCAGGGTATCACTGAAATACAGCTGTCAAACATGTTTGACAAAGTATGTGGTGGGCTTTCCTGTTTTTCTGGGGGAGAAAATGCATTTTGCATTCTCCTATGTCGCTACAAAGCCATAAGGAAATTAAGTAGCTCCTGAATTGTTAGATTCCATCTGCATAAGCCTTTGAGACGTAGGGTTGCTTCACATAAACCGTCTACCCTTCTGTAATATTTGCTTAATGTCTGTATATTGACACACTAAGATTGTATCTATAGAAGAAGTTTTAGAGGTCTGTTAATTTAGATAATTCCACGTCCATTTCCTGAAGAGCAGTTTTTGAAAAACAAGAAGTTGGTTTTCAGCTTATAAACCAAACAAGTTGTGTATTTGTTTCTCAATGCACTGAACAGTGTCCTAGCATTGATAGGCCAGCACTGAGTTTTTGGGTAATGTCTGAACCCCACCTGCTTTTTATGTATTTTTCAAAACTTATAAAAATACTGTCTGTTCCATATTGAATCTACTTATGGCACAAAACGGTGTTTAAAGAACACTATTGAGTGTGTATCTGAGTGTCACACACTGTGATAACGTAGTTTGCATTTCGTCAGTTTTTAAATTTAATCTTTGTGTTCTGCATTAACAGTGGTACGTCCAGGCTACCTGTGCTACGCAAGGAACTGGTCTGTATGAGGGACTTGACTGGCTGTCAAATGAACTCTCAAAACGCTAACTCAAACTGGATGACTCTCTCACCAGGGACATGTTTGATATAAGTGGTCTAGGCTTGTTACAACAAAATTAGTTTGCATCTTGGTTATTACAGTATCTGGAACTGATATTTGGGCAGGATATTACAGCATTTCAACTTATTTTGTTGCCAATTATTGTTTACCGAGCTACATGTTGCAAAGGTAGCAATATGCTTGGGTAAAAATCTCCTTAACTTGGAAAAAGTGTATCTTCTGATTTTATTCCCCTTGTTAGCCTAAATGCCTGAATATAGTTATTGTGACATCTTTAAGACCTGTTTTGAATACTTTTTTGAGCCCAAATAAATTAATGTTTTAAATTTTTTTTTCTCCCTGCTACTTTTAGTTTACTGATGCCCTGTTTCATTCCTCTGACAGTCTGCTGATTTAAAAATGTAGCATTCCATATGTATTTATTTCTCTCCCTTGCCAAAAAGAATTCCTAATACTGCTTGTTCCAGCCAAGAAAATGCTCTAAAACACTATACAAATCTACTGCACTGAGGAACATTTTATTAATCCGTGGGTTCTATCAGCCCAACTTGCCTTTGTGTGAATTGGATTTGATGGGTAGAATAGTTCTGTGCTGGTTGCGAAGAGCTCATGTTGAGGTTGTTTTTAATATTCAGCAGATTGTCTTCCTTTATATTGTATCTTTTTTTTTTTATGTTGCATGTTGCTTTTTGGTATCAGCCTGACTATTTTTGCCCAGTGTATAATAGTTCTGCTGAAGTTTTACTGTTTGTTGGTGAACATATCTTCATAAAGAAATTTTGGAAAATTCATCAAAGTCAATGGATTAGTTTCTTCATAACCCACTTGGAATTATTCCTAATAAAATTATAAAATGTATAGCTCTGTGTATGCTCTTCTTGATTCCTGAAATAGTTGAATTGCAAGTTATAAATGATTCTTTTTCCATATACTGGTCTTTCCTGCAGCTTGAATGTGAACATCAGTCTCAGATTTTCCCTTGTTTGGAGCTATGTAGAATGGGACACAGAAGGTGGGCAACAAGTTGTATACAGTGCAGTAGAGTAGCTGTCATCAAGACTTATATAATTCTGTAAGTGTCTTTTGAAGTTGTAAATCTAAAATTCCTTTTAAGATGTCCAGATATGAAAATACTAACAGTTACAAAAATTGTAATAAAACAAACTGCCTAAAAAGCATGCATGTCTGTTTCATAGTTGTATCTACATTTAAAAATCAATGTGGGTTTCAGCAGGAGGATCACAGATTCTGTTTGTGGCTAGCTGGGAAGTTAAGTTGAACACATGTACAGGGATTTAGTCAATATTATAATAATGGTGGTAGTCACCCCAAAATACCAGCTCTATGCAGCTGCTACTGTCTGCTTTCATATTTATGCCTCCTTCTACCTCTGTAGTTCAAAAGACTTAAATTAATATGCGTTTTTGAGGCTGCCACTAACAGGTGTTTTAAAATCTATTTTTCTGTCGGCTGTCTACTGTATGGATGCAAATATGGCTCAATCTTCCAACTGAAATACTGTATTCTCTTAATTGTATGTCTTTAGGAACCCAGAGCATGGTTTCATTGCAGTTTTACGCTAAGCTTCTCTCTTATTTTTAGCCCAGGTCTTGTTACCCTTGCTACAAGAAATTGCAGTGACAGGGTGTGGTAAACTCAAGCTAGTTTAGGTTAAGAGCAACTTCCGAGGCAGCTTCTGCTGTAACTGAGGTTTAAGTTTCTAGGCAGAACTGTTCCTGTGAACACAATTAACCAGAGAAAATTCCAGAGCTCTTGAATACAGCCATTACCTGTCATCAATATGTCACAGAAACCCAGGAGGCAGTGTAAGGTGAGTAGGGTTTTGCTCGCACCTTGAATGAATTGCTGATTACCTGTTAACCGAAGTTGGATGTATGCATACATTGGGTCAGTAGCTGTTAGTATGCATATTTATAGCAATGCAGTTCCTTGAAATAATCCTTAAAAGGAACACCTTGTTCAGAAGAGGTGGCTGATCTGTAATATGGATTGTATCGGTAGTCCCAATAGGTTAAACTGAAACAATGCTTGTGACAAATTAAATGTCATGTCTTCTTCCAAGAAAGAAGTTAGACTTAGAATTTAAATAAAAACCCAGAAACTTAGAAACAAAGGCTTATTATCATGAAGGAAACATTCTGACAGGTAAAGAGAAAGATTTCATCGGTTTAACTCTTTCAAGTGCTTTTAAGAAATTAAATACTGATGTTTAGGTGAGCTCTGTTTAGCCACTTCATTCCATGTACCGATAGGTTGTAATCTGCTATAAAATGAATAATCTCACAAAACTGGAATAGGAAAGTAGTAAAGATCTTGAGCCTGCTTTATGAGCGATGGGATCTGCATGAGGGGTTAAGGCTCCAGCTTACACTGAAGTGTAGCAAGACAAAGTCAGTAAAATTCTTGGGTGTAATTAAATAGTCACTGTTAATTGGAGCATAGAGAAGAATTGAAGCAAGTACGTCAATCTTCCTGTAAATAGATAAGATCACATTTGACCTCTGTCACTAAAATGGTATTTGCCTCTTAGAATAGAATAGAATCATTAAGATTGGAAGAGACCTCAAGGATCACCTAGTCCAACTGACACCCCCCCCCCACCACCTATTAACCACTAAACCATGGGCTTCAGTGCCGCATCTAACCTTTCCTTAAATACCCGCAGGGACGGGTATTTAAGTACCTCTTAGTACTCTATAAGGTTGTAATCTTGAAAGCCAGGTCTCTGTTATGTGGTTGATTGATAGTAATGCTAAGCTGTGGAGGGGACAAGACACTTGGTGGGCTGTGGAATAATATCACAATTGACAGAAGTAAATAAACTTTGCCTTGGGTTATTACATCCTCATCAACTGTTGGTAATCTCTAAACGTTTTCCAGGTACACGCTATGTTGCATGTCCCTGATTCAAAGCAGCAGTCCCTAGAGTTGGCACACATGGTCAGAAGACAGTCTTGTCTTCAGATGACAAACATGAATTAGTTTGTTAAGCATATTATTACTGGCTGCTCCTATGAACTGGAGTCCTGGTGGCTTTCCTTTGGAGTTAACTGCTGCTTTTGTAGGTAGTGCTTGTCTGTTAGTACAGGAGCAAACAGTCTTGATGAGGTGGTTTTTTTTTTAATTATGCTGCCTTATCTCTTTTAGTACCAGGGTCACATGTGTTGTTGAAATCTGTATTGTATTCCATTACTGTAGCTATCCATGAGTAAATTAATAAGCTGCGGCAGTGACACTTCCTTAAACTGACCACAATGATAATTAGTGTGTTTGTGTAAAGGCACTGTACTGTCATTTCAGACACTGTGGAGAGGTAAAAATATTTTTGTCTATTTTATCTTCTGTCTAAAGCAATTTGTAACAGTGACCTATATATATTGTATATCAGTAACAATGTGTAATACAACGCTGCTCTCCGGAGGCAGATGAAATTCCCATGAATTTCCAATTGTTTCATGTCTGTGAAAAGTTTAGATACCAGCTTTTGTCATTTCCCTATCAGAAGTCAAATACTTGAACAGAGTTATTGTCCCAGGAGTTCGAAGTCTTGAACAGGTACAAGACTGATAAAAACTTGTTCCTCCTTCTGTTGTAATGACAGGAAAGCCTGAGTTCCAGGAGCTGAAATTTTTCATGATGTAGCATCAACTCCTACATTCAAACACTGGGTAAGTTCTACTGCACTGAGGGAGGTAGTCTAGTAATATATGTAAATGAAAGGTTTTTTTATTTCAGTGTATCAGCTGGCCAGGTCAACTATAGAGAGCAAAACACTGAAGAATTAGTGTTTTTTGTTTTGTTTGGCCATGTTGACAGAATATTATTCGTTGTATTTTCAGTACATGCATTTTCATTTTTCTAGCATTAGGAGAACAGTTTGGCATGAATATTCAGATCTACATATAGACCAGAGCAAAAGACTTGACTTGTTTTTCTCACGTGAACTAACCTGATCACTGAATCCTACAACATGAACAGTAGGGGATATTTGGCTTTGTGTTTCTTGGTTGTGGTTTGTTTTTTTTTTAAAAAAAAAAGAAGGCTTCACAAACAAAAGATAATCTAGAACTTGTTCTGCAGGTGTTTTGTAGATAATCTGTGGACTTTGGTTGATCTGTTTGCAGGCAGAACAAAAAAATCGGTTCTAAAAGCATCAGGAATTAACAAATGCTACAAGCATTTCTGCTTGCTTTGTTTGTTCTCAGTGTTTTCAACCATAGTCGAATAGTACACTACAAGGGTGCTTGCAGCAGTGTCCTGGCTTGTGTAAGAAGTGGTTTAGGGTTTTGCCAGTGGTGGGAACTCAGAGCCCAGTTTGCAGTCCCTTGCTCAGCTGAGTAATCTTTATATTAAGGTCTGGACAAACACAGTTTGAGTGCGATATGATGAAACTTTGCATATTACTTTGTCCCAGTACATCTCTCCCACCTTGTGGAGAATGGTATTGACAGGAGAATTGAGTAGGAAATGACATTTGATATGCTACGAATACCTATGAATAAAGCTTAGCTACTGGCTGGTATGTATTGTGCGGAAGACTTTTTAAAAGCATCAGGTTCTACTAAGGGATCTGACACAAAATCTAGGAAATCTGAGATGTTTCAGGCTCTTACTGGGTGGGAGTTGAAAGTTTTGGAACAGTTTTTTTTCATGTGAGGAATGTGAGCAATGAGGCAACTACACAATTAATTTGAGGTGTTGAAAGATCTGACTCCTTAGCATGTTGGGTATTTTTCCCCTTGTGCCATTTTTTCTCCTTCCTTCTCTCAATCATGCTTTGCATTACTGTTTGCTTTATCATGATACATAAATGCATTTTACTGACGGCTTGAATTAGTTCTTTCAAAAATAGCAGTGATGCAAGAAATATTGATGTGTAAGAATTCAAGTACTAACTGTCATGTGTGGCTAAGATCCCTTTGTCTGGAATGGACAAGGTCAGGGAAAATTGCAAGTTCCAAGTGGCCAGAACAGTCTGAAAGATCTGGCAGAACTTGTTTGCTTTTTGTACGTATCAAATACGTGGGTAAACTGCATCTCTCAATAGCAGAACAACCCAAAAATTAGCCAAGTATCTTATTACCTCCAGAAGGCAGTCTTTCAGTGCTCTTAGTCCTTGCAGTGTTCTTGTGAGCAACAAGTTTGTCCACAGCAGGAGCCAGCGGGAAGAAGAAACTCATTCCTGAGACAACAGCTAGTCAGAGCAGATGCTGGAGCAGTGCTCTCTTGAGTTCACTGCATCAGAGATGGGAAAGTTGATTAGAAAGCTAAGTGAGATGTTCCTTTTTCCTTAACGGCTGGTCTAGGAAAGTAGGGTAACAAAAAAAAAACCCAAAACCAAACAAAAAACCGAAACACATTTGAAAAGATGCAAAGAGGATCTTGCCCAATTTCTTGATGTGAATGATATGGAGCATTCCAATTTCTGGAAGAGGAACACAGGTGAGTTTAGGGTTATGAAATTAAACAGAGACAAGCTTAATGGGGTTTCCACAAATCTAGGTTATAGAGGTCATTCATTTAGAGAGGAAGAATTAATTGCTGGGCAAGGTGCAGATGTGGAGGGAGAGCTAAAATGGGAGCTACAGTCACCTTATGTGGAGTGGGAAACATCATGTATTACCTCACAGAGATGTAAACATAGCTTGGGAGCATGTGGGATATGGGCCAAAGGGTACCTAAGGATGGCTTTTCACCACCACCCCCCACCACACCAAAAAAAAAATAAATCACAGTTCTTTTGAATGGTGACTTTTTCCTAACTGAGACCCTAGTGCTGCATTCTTGCTCCAGAAACATCTGACTGGTTCCTGACACATTGCTGCTATTGGCACTCAGCCTGTGCTGCTGCATTTGACAAATTAAACGGAGATACTTGGACTAGAGAACCTCCAGCACTAGTTTGTGGGGCTGAATTTCCTCCTGAAGATATTAAAGGATTATCTGCCATGTGCCAGGGCCATTTAATTTTACCGAGCCTGTTCCAGTGCCATGTGTTTTTCCCTTACCACTTGCTTCCTGCAGATGCCAGCTTTCCTGTGCTCTCCCTGTCCTTGCTCTGCAAGGAGACAAGCGACAACCCAAGTACAGATGCAGGAATGAGAGGGACCTGCTGTTTCTTGGAAGGGAGGCAGAACACCAGGCAAGTGTCTCTGAGCGGCTCCATCTTCTGGTGTAATGGTTAAGTTAAAAATTTCTAATGTTTTGGTTTTGGAAAATAAGATGAAGTAATCCACTTGTAATGACGGGGTATTAAAAAGGAGAAAAGGAAGGGCTTTTAAAGTTACAGGGGGAGCTCAGCCAGCCTGTGGAAATAATACGGTTTCACTTCCAAATTGAACAATTGCAATCTTGCTATTCTACGTGACCAAGTCCTTTCTCTTGGCAGCCTACAAGCCTGCATTACTCAGTGGAGTTTCATTTTTCAGGTTTTTTTCCCCAAAATTTTTCAGAGCTGGCAAGTTGTGGCAAGAAGGCCTCTGTCTCAGATGTAACATAGCCTGTGTTTCTTCCAAGATTTATTATTCAGAATTTCTTCTTGAATAGCTCTTTCAGTTATTTTTTCTGCCCTTTATGATGCTGTATGCTTGCAAACATTCAATCTGCAGGTGTGAGCTTTCCTTCGTTTACTAAAGTATTAAGTATTCTTTGCCCAGACATGAGGTTTACAGCCTCTATTCGGTTTGCAAGATCTCCTCATTCCTGTATCTTGAAGTCTAGTTATGAATCACTGATATTATTCTCAATTTTGTAGTCTAGAATAGTACAGATATCACCTTCAATTCATATGCAAGAATGCATTACATATTTTTAATTAGACTTATCAGAGAACAGTAACTGATCGAGAACCCACCCAAAGTATTTAGGATGAAATTTTACGGGGTGAGTACTGGTCTTCACTCTGTTTTTGCAATGATGTAACCTCATTCATTGCCACATTCGCTGGTTTGCTTCCATTTTACTTATCTGAAGGCCCTCAGATACCCTTTGGCTTAGCTAAAATGCTCACTTTGCAATAAATGAAATCTGAAGGTTTTCAGATTACAATGAATTACAATAAACAATCGCTTTCCCAATCAGGTTATGTTTTGTGGCAGATCAGCCTAAGCAGGTGAATGCCTTGCTCCAGGCCTTGATTCCCACCTCCAAAGGTGTATCTTGCTCTTTGGGCACAAGAGGCTTTATGGTGGATTCTCTCAGAATATAATGACCCACTAAAACAATACTACCTTTTATTTTTCAAAATATTTACAAACTAAAGGCCCTGTATTTTTATTTGAATCACTTCCCTAATTTAGTTTTGTGTGGCATGAGCAGAAAGTAGCCAGAATTCAGAGGTGAGAGGCAAGATGAGGTAAGAGAGGTTGAGAGGAGAGGAAGATGGAAGGTATCTGCTTACATTGCTGGAAAAAGCTATTTGCAAAGGATGTTTACTGGAGATCTCATGTAATACTGGCTTCTGTAAACTTGCATATTAATAGAATGGCCCTTTTGTCAATGCCCGGTTACCAGTGTTTTTATGTGCAGCTGCTAACAAAATTCTGGACAGTTCATGAGATTTGTGTTCTTATGTCATATTGTTTGAGACAGTGAGACATGTTTTGAGATTTATGGCCCAGCATCTCTTTAGCCTTATATGACCCGAGGCTATACCTGCCCCTTGGCTTTACTAGTGCAGTTGTTTATCAGCATCAACTTGTTATAGATGCTCATGTACTACAGTAACAAAAATCAGTAGTAATTTTATTGGAAATAACACTGAGAAGGCTAAAGGATGGATGTTTACCAAGTTGTGCAAAGCACAGTGCTTCACACTATCACAGGTACTGCAGCAAGAGATGTGATCACCAACCCTCAACAATATGCTACTTGAAAGTGACTATTTTTAGTAGCGTAGTTTGGTGAAACCCACCCAAAACCTATGGTCCATCAGAATGCAGTGCGAGTGAGTAGTTGTGCAAGTACAGGGTATACAGATCTTTCATTTGCCACAAAAGACACCAGTAACTTAAGAAATCAAGTGAAAACAGTGACAGAGAATGGAAAAGGGAACTTTATTACACAAAGGAGGGAGATCTAGTGAAATGGTTTTCAAATGCTGTTTGTTTCACACGGACTAATGATGCAGGGACAGAAGCTTGTTAAATGATTCAAAAAACCCCCAACACATTCAATGAAGGTATGGATAAAATAGATTTCCCCACATCTAAATTATCTCCTATAAAACAGGTAAGATGAGATGATTACTAGAAGGAAAAAAGTGGGTAAAAACACTATTCAAAATTCAGGTGGTCTTTGTATGCAATAGAGGAAGGAAACAGAACAATTGTGATAAAGGTTTTCAAGTCACTTGTGTTTTCTTTTTGAAGATTTAGGTACAGATACGTAATGTACCACATAAACTACTCTGTCCCCCCTACCATCTGAAAACAGATTGAATGGGAGGGAGCTTTTTCACAATACAGAGTTGGCCATCTTAAACTTCAGTACTTCTTATATTGCCAATAACTATAAACAAGGAACAAATGTTCTAAGTAGATGCTACCTACAGATGTAGTCAGATTTTTACCAGGTGCTAAAGTCACCTCTTTACCCATATTAAGTAGATAAGCAAAATGTTTTCAAATCCATTATAATCTTGAATTTAACATGGTTGACTGTTAACAGAAGGTCTATCCACTGACAATTAAAGAACATCTTTTCAGAGGGTATTAGGTACATGTATATTGTTCATGCCACTTAAAAAATTGGACACAGTAATGGTAAGTGAACAAGACAATTTTTACAGTAAGTTCAGAAACTGTCCTGTTGTGACAGTAATTACAGTAAGGCTGAATCAGCTAAAGCTGTTTGTTTTCAGGTTCTGCGTTACAGGAGGACTGAATTTGGACAGTGTCTTATAAATCATATTAATGTATGTTTTTTAACAAAATATTTCTTAATCCTTTAAAAACACCTATAAGAAGGTATGTGATAATCCAATTTTCAAAATACCCTGTCTTAAATATATTTTTCTTATTAGCATACAAAAAAGGAAGGGAAGAGTTGTCATGCAAGTATTCTGAACAGTGTGATAATATTCAGTAGAACCATTAAACGTGAACTTTTCAGTAATCATTCTGACCTCCCTTTTCGTAGCATATAAGTCAGGGTGTAACCTTAGTTCTGGGGCAGTAAATTAAACTTGTCTGAAAACCCCCAAAAGCACCATGCAAGAGCTGCTCTATTTCCACTTTAAGTCACATATTAGTGCTATATGATCAGAAGGATGTGAAACACTTGGCAAAGCCTGATGGGTTGTTACCTCTTCATGACTTGGCAATGGAATGACCTGCTCAACCTCTAGAGCATTTTTGTCGATGAAAATGTAGTCCAAACATCCATGAAACCCACCAACATAGTTTGTGTAAGCAGGTTCTCCACAAGCACTTAGAAGTTTGAAAGGATGGCTTAGAGGCATATTGCACCTTTCCTCTTCTCCGTTAGAGACCCAGTCTTCATGATCTTCAGCAATGCCACCGCTGTTAATAAAACTGTAAGTTCCAGACGATGGTGTACTATTAAAATCTCCACAGAATACAACTGGTATGCTAGGATACAAATCACATGCTACGTGCTTGATGTGAGACAAGGCTACAGCGATTTGGATGAGACGGATGTTCCCACCTAAGAATATAAAAACATATTACTGTAAATACTTTACAGCAGCATTAGAGGAATTTTCAAAGTTGCCCATTTAAGTGTATATCACATACAGCTCTGAAACAATAACCTCATTTTAAGTTTTCTGTGCACTAGATTTTAGAGTAGTTTTCATAAAGAAGTTTTTGAAGTTTGTGACTATGAAAGTTTTAGAGAGGCAGATGACGTTTTAATTTAAACTCACACATGCAAAAACTCTAAACCTTAAACACACACAGCTTTACCATTCCATGGCAACCGTAACAGTGTTCCTGAGAGGCACAGAACCAAACAAAAACTAAGTCAGAAGAGAAGAATCTCTTCTAAAAGCTTCTGTAGCCCAATTTGGTTGCCCTTCTAGCAATACTGCAATCTCCTTCAGGTACAGGAGGATTGGGAAGCCATCAGCTTCCACAAAGCTAGCTATATTTTATGGTTCTACTCTGCGTGTGAACTGTGTGTAGTATGACTTTCCTTGCTTTCAGCTGTATTCTACTGACTCCCAGGCAGACCAGAACAATCTTCCTCTAAGTCAACAGACCTAGCAGCCTGGCTTGATTCATCTAGATAAGCAGCAAGGCAGGAAGCCCTCAGTTTCAGAAAAAAAGGTTATAGCTGCAAAATAACAGGGGGAAATCCACTCTCCCTAGGAAGAAGAAAAACCTTTACAAACTCAGTTGTCCTATGTACAGGAACACAACAAAATTACCTTTTGGGTGCCAGTATAGGTGGGTATTAGCTACACAAATCTTCCTGGAAGGATCAGTTGTAGACTGAAGAACTGAAACCTTCAAGAGAAAAAGCAATCGTTAAGTCTTAACTAGAGAGATTGTAAAAAATGCAATAGTTAGCTTATGCCTTTATGGCAATCCAGTTCAAAGAATTTGATGCTTATAACTAATGAACAGTACAGCTCCAAAGTTGAGTCTATTTATCTTCCATATAAGGTCTCGGTTTATTACTGATATTACCACTACATCCAGGTATTTGACAAATGTTCTTTTGTCCATAAGTGTCTGGTTCGGCCCTATTTTTTCTTTCAATCCATTCCGTATCTTTCTGTAAGATGTTGCTAATGCTGTACCATTCTTAACTACTTTTATCTTTTATTCTCCCACTTGCAACAGAATTGGAGCTGTATCTCTGGTTTCAGCAAGCTAACTAGTATTGCATAGTTGTTAAACTGAACGTGGTTGAGTTGATTTCAGTTATCAAGGAAAGCTTGTTAGTCCTACTCAGTCCACACGTAGGCAACTTTTTACCAATGAGCATTTCCGAGTCTTGACACAGACCTAAATATTACACACTTGTAATTCCCCAACTGCTGGCAGACCCACTGGCATCGACAAGTCCAACCTGTCCAAACTTATTTCTCTCCCTACTCTAACTTTGTAAAGTGGCACTGCTAAAGCAAACTAAATTAACTTAATCATATTTACAACTGATCTACAATATTTAAGTTTTGTCAAATACATATTCTGACATACAACACTATAACAAAAAAAACTTGGCAGCCAATATACTACCAACCAGAAATTGGTACCTGGCCTAGAATCTTAACAGCTGTCTTAATCTTAAAACAAAGAAAATAATTTTGCCTTTATTACCAAATTTTGGTAATTCCATATATCCAGTTCAGTAAAGCTTTGATGCTTTGTTCTTGTTCCTAAGCTTCTCTTCTATGTCTATGCTTCAGCTTGTTAATCCTTCGCCTTCCTTCTGTGGTTTGATGCTCAACAAACCCGGCTTGGCTGCACCTGCCTGGAGACAGCGGGAAGAGGAGGGGGAAAGAGGAAGAATACACACAAAAGCTGGTACCTGCAGCACAGATGACCTCTGCAGCACCTTCTCCTGCACCAGGGGGTACTTGGCCAGCTTATCATGCAACTCCTTGTGCCGCGGATCTGAGCGCAGGGCTTCGCTGAAAGCTATGTCGTGCTGGCTAAGGAAGCTGAACTTGTCCCGGCGGTAGAAAGTGGCCAGGCCTTCGTGCTGCTTCTCCTTGATCCTGAACACCCCTTCGAGTCCAAAAGCATCTAGGGCTGGAGCCAAGCTGTCCACAAAGACGGACTTATCCACTTCTTGCAAGCAGATGAGGTCTGCGCTGTAGCCCGCCAGCTCCTTCTTGAGCAAGTTCTGCCGGTAGTCGAGCTCCAGGGCGTATGGGGCACAGTAGGGGTAGAGCACGGTGCGGGAGAACTCAGTCTGCGCGTAGGTGTCGGCCAGGACGTTGTAGGAGACGACGCGAACGGAGCCCCGGCCGCAGACCTTCTTGGTGTAGAGGTGCCGGGAGTCGAAGGTGCAGGCGCCGGGGCCGGCCTCCACGGGGCCGCTGCTCTCCACCTCCAGGGGCGCCCCGTAGCGCTGCGCGCCGTCCCCGGGCGTGCACCGCAGCTTCAGCCGCAGCCCCACCAGCGCGTTGGAGGGCGTGAAGACGCGCTCGGCGGTCGCCGCCTCCCCCCAGGCCGGGCTGTCGTCGCCCGCCGCCGCCTCCCGGCCG
>VWZZ01006371.1:707306-752716 GCA_013399095.1 Psophia crepitans | reverse complement strand
CGGCCGCCACCGGGAAGGAAGGCGGCGGGCGAGCCGCGGAGCTTGCGGAGGGCGGAGCGCAGCCTGCGCCACATGGAGCCGGCGCCGCCGCTCGCCCGCTTCCGAGAGGCGCGACCGGAAACAACGCCGGCGCGCAGCCTCCCAACCGCCCCTGCTCGCGCCCGGTGGGTGGGGTGGGGTGGCCGGCGAAGGGAGGTGCGCGTGGGAGCGCTGCTGGGCCTGTGGCGGCGGGCGGTAGTGTCTCACCGTGACTAGAACGCGGCCGCCGCGGCGGCTTTTCTGCTCTGCCGTGTGTCCTGGGCCCCTCCTGCGCGGTTAACCCGCCCGCACGGCATGAGTGAGTCTGGCTGGAGAAACAGAGGGGTATACTCTGCCGGCAGCGACATCCCCTCTCCTGAGGAAAGCTTTCACGGCCACCTGCCCAACGGCCGTCTGGGACGGGGGTTGGTTTCCCGCGTAACGCCTAGATGGGTGCAGACCGGTTATGATAAATATCTGGGGCTTGGGTCTCTTTTCTGAGAAAACATCTGGTGCCTGGATCAAAACCTGAGTAGTCCCAGGCTGCTAAAATGCCTCAAGTACTCAGGACTTTCTAACACCCTTTCCACCTGCTCCGCAGCCTCTGCTCGTGGGGCTCTGCCCACACAGATGCAAAACTGGATTTTAAAGTTATTTTGTCAAATGTAGGCAACTGGGTAATACATCTTTAGAATTTCTTAAAATTTCCATTTATAGTTTTACAAAGTGTAGGTGCTTAGCAACAGCTATCTGATGTGGGAGGTTATTATAATTTCTTAAGCATTCTTCTTGTGATCTGGAACAAGAAGGTTTTTATCTGCTTCGTGCAGGCAGAACTCTGGAGCAGAGAGGCTGACTGACTTCCTTTTATTAAGGCAGACTAGGAGATTTAAAGGTAAGATTTTTCCTACTCTTTGCTGCTTTTTTTTTTTTTTCCCCCTAATCACAGGAGTATATTAGTAGCCTGCATAGTTGAAAGCGCAACAAACACAGTAAACACACTTTCTGTGACCAGGACATTGATTGAGCACTCTCTTTTGGGCAGCTGACCCTAGTTAACAGTAGGGATCTGGGCTGGCAAAGCTCCCTTTCAAGGACATTGTGCTGCTTTATTTTCAAGGGAAAAGTGTGAAAGCTGGGGAGGTGCCATTAGAGGTCTGGCTGTAAAATCGATGGGTTTGTACAGAGCTGAGAAGGGCTGTGGTCACTGCCCACAGGGGTGAAGGGCACTCTGAAGCTGATGTGTCTGGCTGAGGTGGCTTGTATCAGGAATAGTGTGGCCAGCAGGAGTAGATGTCCTGGTTTCAGCTGAGAAAGAGTTAATTTTCTTCATAGTAGCTGGTATGGGGCTGTGTTTTGGATTTGTGCTGAAAGCAGCACTGATAGTGCAGAGATGTTTTTGCTGTTGCTGAGCGATGCTTGCACAGAGCCAAGGCCTTTTCTGCTTCTCGCACCGCCCCGCCGGCGGGATGGCTGGGGGTGTGCGGAGAGTTGGGAGGGGACAGACAGGACAGCTGAAGCAAACTGACCAAAGAGATATTCCATACCATATGACGATTTATAAGGGAATTGGGGGAAGAGGAAGGAGGGGGCAGTGGCGTTCGGAGTGATGGCGTTTGTCTTCCCAAGTCACCATTACACGTGACAGAGCCCTGCTGTCCTGGGGATGGCTGAACCCCTGCCTGCCATGGGGAGTGGGGAATGAATTCCTTGTTGTGCTTTGCTTGTGCACGCGGCTTTTGCTTCACTGATTAAACTCTTGTATCTGAACCCATTAGTTTTCTCACTTTCACTCTTAATGACTCTCTCCCCCTTTCCAATGAGGGGGACTGAGCGAGCGCCTGCATGGTGCTCAGCTGCCAGCTGGGGTAAAACCACGACAGTAGGGAAGTGATCGTCTCCCTCGGCTCTGATGAGGCTGCACCTCGAATACTGTGCCTGGTTTTGGGCCCCTCAGTACAAGGACATTGAGGTGCTGGAGCATGTCCAGAGAAGGGCAACAAAGCTGGTGAAGGGGCTGGAGCACAGGTCTTACGAGGAACAGCTGAGGGAACTGGGATTGTTCAGTCTGGAGGCTGCGTTGCTCTCTGCAACTGCCTGAAAGGAGTTTGTAGTGGGGTGGGTGTTGGTCCCTTCTCCCAAGTAACAAGTGATAGGACAAGAGGAAATGGCCTCAAATTGCCTCCGGGGAGATTTAGGTTGGATATTAGGAAAAATTTCTTCACTGAAAGCGTAGCCAGGCATTGGAACAGGCTACTCAGGGAGATGGTGGAGTCACTGTCCCTGGAAGTGTTCAAAAAGCCTGTAGATGGGGCACTTCAGGACATGATGTAGTAGAGATACCGGTGTTGGACTTGATGACCTTAGAGGCCTTTTCCAACCCTAAAGATTCTATGAAACCGCGGCGTGTCTCTGGCGTTTGAAGCGGCGCCAGGGGAGGTACACAGCGCTGGGGTTGCGGCTGGGCGAGCCTGCCCCGGGAGAGCCACCGAGCACACTCGCCCTTCGCGATCAGAGACCCGCACAGCGCGGGGCGCCGCTGGCCGCGCCTCGCCCCTTCCGCCGCCCGCCCTCCGCTCCGTGGCAACCGCGTTGTTGTCTTGAGCCGCCTCCGCGCCGCCGTCCTGCCTGGCGGCCCCCCGGGATCGCGGCACCGGGAGAGGTGAGGGCAGCGTGGGCGGCGGGGTGGCCGTGCGTGGGGCTGGGGCTGCCGCAGGGGCTGCTGCTGCTCTGTCCTCCACAACGGCAGAGCTGTGTCCCCGGGCCCTGCTGGGCTGCGGGAGCACCAAGAAAACCTAATACCGGCTCGACTCTCTTTAGCTGAGCTTTATTTCTTTTGGTGCCTCCACCACCACGCGTTTTAGTTCATTTCTAGGACATACCACTAATTTAGGATCTAGCTTTGGTTTTCTACTCCGCTGTGAGAACCTGCTGAACTCCAGTTGTGAGTTTGTGCATCGTGTTTCCAGGGGAACCCCTACCATGAATCGGCTACAAGCAAGACTTAAGCTGCTACAGAGGGATAGTCTTCTAGGGAACCTGAGTGCAGTTGCACAGCATGGGGGTGGGTTTTTTCTTTCTTTTCCTTCTTTTTTGTTTCTATTTTTTCTGTCTTTCTACTAAAGATTATTATCAACCTTTGGTTGCCAAGTATCTTTAACTCTGGTTACCCAATTATCTGCTCCCCATCTTCATCCACCCCTAAACTAGGATTCCTATTTCAAACCCATACCTGTCTCCATTTTCCTGTTGCACAGCCCAACTACCCACACCTGTGGTCGCAACCAAAACTCCCATCTGCTTTGCTCAAATCCCATATCCACCCCACCAAATTACAGTCTTTTTGTTGGGAATCTGCATCCACAAGTCAGGGTTTAGCCACATCCCCTCAGCCACATTGAAACCTTGCTTGCCTGTTTTGCTCTAGTAATCTCAGTTTAGCCTTGTTTCTAAAGATGCACACCTTGGCATATTATACATGAATATTATTTAGAAAACCCAGAGCAGTATAAAAGAATAAAGTACTGTCAAGTACCTGTTAGGTATTTACAGAGGCATTTGTTTCTGTAGCTTAGATAAATGTTTTCAGAAGGGCAGTTGAAATAAAATTGTGCCCTGCTCTGCCTTAGGTAAACATGTAAAACACTATCACTAGGACTTTGTAGTGAAGTCTGTGTTGATGTCATTATGATTCTCTTTTCCTTTAAAGACTGCCTCTCACTTCAGTAGCATTCTGTCATCTCATATTTGAAAATTCGTTGCAGCTTTATCTTTACAGTAATACCAAATAGCAAGGATGCTTTGAGACTTTTTTTTTCCCCAGAGGTAGTCCTTGCCCAAATTTGTTCCACGTTACCTATTATGGGTGGACTTAATGAGGCAGTAACTTTTTTTTTAGTGACTAGACAAGAAGGGAGTAGGTAGTCTGAACAGGAAATCTGCCTAGAGCAGGGCCAGTCTGGTGCAGTCTGCCAGGGGGTTTAATAGGCTGGTTTTCTGGTGTTGTGTGTGCTCTGTACAGCTGGCAGATTAGTCCTTCAAGAGATTTGTCATAGAATTTTACTTTTATGCAATGTGTTAATCTTAGTTAATCGAACTGCACGGTCATTTTTTACTATTGCAGACTATGTGCACGGACTTTCTGTTGAACTTTGCAATTTTAGCATCTACAGTATTTTTCTGTTTTCTGAAAGCTAAACTTTTATACCTAGATTGTGGAAATCCCTGAGGCTATCTTATTTGACGTTGTATGTAAATTCAACTTAATGCATGCATCTGTTAAACTGTTTTCTGGACAGGATTAATTGTATTCTGGAATCTTGGTTTTGTTATCTTTTTAGATGCCACACTCGGATCGAGCACCTTCCAGTAAAAAGGCTTTGAGAACTTTGTTTCTTCCCACTGTTTTACCTTCGACGGTCACATCTGATATGTCACCATTACAGAATAAACTGTTGACATACCGAAGATGCAACGAACAGCAAAAGTTGCTTATTCAGTTACTGTGAGTTTCATGTAATTCAATAAATGTTGAAATTTAAATGAAAGAAACATTGCACGTTTAACATCTGAGAAATAGTAATGGTGTTCGTTAATTTTAGAGACTTTTAATGTCAGTATTGCAGTGCTAAACACTTCACATCTAAAATCATTAATAACACAAAACCATTTGATGGAATTTCTGATTTTTTTCTTTATAGCAACCAAAATCTGCTTGAGTGTTGGAGTGAGTTGTGAGGAGCAAGCGACCTGCACGTTTTGAATATTGTTTATGATAGACTGAAAAAAATCCATTCTCTTTATGAAAACCTTTTTCAAAGAGAATCAAAGTCTGGATTATTTGCTTGCTTTTGTGTGAATGATCCAAATGTGGGTCTACTTCTAACAGGCTTGTCACTATCTTAGTGCCTTTGCTGCTGAGCTTAGTGATCTGTGTTGCTGCCGGAGGAGCACTGCTGCCAAGATGTTTGGTAAATTCACATAAAATTGTTGTTCAAGATTTTCATTTGCAAAAGAAGAAAAGGAGGAAAGACAACAGGAAAAGGCTGCTTTTGTGTAATTTTTGTAGGCCTAATAGAAAATTAAATGGGTTTTTAATTATTATCTTTTATTTTGATATAAATTTGTTCCTGAAATACCTACATTATTTTCAGGAACTTACTAAAGAATCCCTAGACGTGTTGATTAGCTTGGCATAAACATGAGGATTATGTGGGCTAAGATTGCATTGTTTGTAATATTGTAATGAAATATATAGCAACTTGCATATTCATGTAAAAGATTAAAAAGGTAATGAAGTCTAACGGTATTTGATAGAATAAAAAAACACAGAAAAAATTGTTTTGGCCTTCAGAAGAAGAAATGGAAATTAAAACACCTAGGTAAAGTCTTAATTTAACCCATTTTAAGTATTGTCACTGATATAAATAATACTATTTTTGTTGGTGTGGGCTTTTAGTGATTCCATTTGCTGTGACTAGATTTGGTGATGGTAACCAGTTACTTAACTAATTCCTATACAATTGATGTTCCACTTCAGTGGCTAAATTTTTAAGTGGCCAAGTATTACAGGTTGCTTTTTCTGGAAGGATACTTGTATGTGTTTCAAATCATTGGCTTCATGGAGCTAGACAGTGGTATAAAACTAAGATGCAGAATCAAAGTTTGAGAAGAATTTATCGCAAGGGGGAATTTGATTTGTGGCAAAGATAAGTGAGAGGGTTTGGGGCTTTTTTTCCCCCCTTTCTTTTAACAGTTTAAAGGCCAATATAATGCCAGTCTAACAAACAAAAGTGTTTTAAATTTAGCTCTTGGAAAGTAAATCCTGACCTTTCAATGATACCTGCAGTAGCAGAGTGTGGTTTTTAGAATGCAGGTGTTCAGTATGCTGAAAATTTCAACTATATTGTAGTGATAACTTCCTGTGCAGTAAGATGACTGCTGACCAGCTGTGTGACAAACAGTGAGTATTCTGCTGAAATGTTGATTCAGTTACACTTTGTACAAAGTGAACTGTTTTAAATAAGGTCCTGTGAAGTGATTTGAGTGTATACTTGAGATTGGCCATCTAACTTCCACTTGGTAGTTTTTAGTTGAGTTATATTGAGAGAAGGCTGAAGTACTCTGCAAGATATGTGCAGAGTGTGTTCCAAAAGGATTGGAGTGAAATGTTTTAATACATTGACAGTTGACAGTTATTTAGCAATTTATAACCACAGGCAGTACAAAAGAGCTGGTCTTAAAATAAATGGCTCCAGGACTTTTGTTTTGTTCTGCCCTTCTTTCTCTTTTTTTTTCTTTGACAAAATCGATTTTATCAATTAAAATGCTAGCATTATATTTAATATACTATTTGTATTTTTTCTGCACTTCTGACTCTATGTTTTACTTTAGAATTAATCGAGCTTTAAAAGTCTATCATGTATCCATGGAAGAAAAATATCACAGAGATCCTGTACCCCCTGTCCCGGAACTGCCTTCCACTGTGAGAAAGTATTTCTTCAACGTTTTAACTGTTGCCTGTTTTGTTCTTTGTTATTGGGGCATTTATGCCTCTTACTACTAGTATTTACTTCAAGATACTTATCTCAGTCCTTAGTAATTCATAAATGTATTTATATGCTCAAGTAGTCCCATTGATATTGATACCTGTATATTTACAGAATAAAGTCTTTATTTAGGAATAATACTTGTTAAATGTTGTATTTCTGTTTTTGTTTATATATTCTTAGTACATTAGGATTTTCTGTTCCTTTTTATACAGATGAACAGTGAGCAAAAACAACAAAGAGTGAGTTAAATTCTTTCTTCAGCTTTTTTAAGAGTAAAAGAATATATGGTCTCTATTCAGAAGGGTTGAGTGTGTTATGTGGAATGGGTTGTGGTTAAACAGGAAAAGCTTTTTCCGAAGTCTTGTTGGAGAAAAACGGAATAGGAAACAAAATAGGAATCTTTTCTTGTGGTCCAGTAGACAGAAAATATTTTTCTGTTACAGAAAATATGTCCATCAGTAATTTAAGTTTTGATATAAACCTTAGTTAAAGATCATTATTTAGAAAAAGTTCTAACAGGCTTCTGGATTTTGTCAGTTGAGGTATACCCAGAGGTATACATCCTAATCCTCCCAGGTTTTGGAATTATCTCCCATGTAGTAGCATACTACGCAGGTAAAAAAGAACCATTTGGATATACCTTAGCCAGTACAAAAAGTAGTCTTTGATGTTGTTCACCTGTTTTGAAGAACATGTGAAAATCTTGGAATTTGTGTGTAGTTTTTAAAATAAGACTTTATCTCTGAAGGCCACTTTAAACTCAGATTGGCATTGAAATATTTATATCAAGTAGCTTAAGGGACCATGTATTTTTCCTAGCTGATGTTAGGTAAACTCATTCTGAAGACTACAGAGATTCAGATCCCTTTCTGGTTTGTAACAAACCTATTGCTCAAAAGCACAAATACCTATTTGGTAAACACAGCCCCCCAACTATTTGTGCATACTTTTTGCCAGATAAATGCAATACTATCGTCCCTGAACTATTTTATTGCCAGTTGTAAACTTCAGCAAAGAACTAAGCAAAATACCTTAAAAGTACAATGTTTTGTAGTTGAGCATTGAGTCAGGGAGACCATTTTACCAACCATGGTGAATAAAGAGAGACTTCATTGTCAAGCCTAATGGAAAATATTTACTTAACCAATTATTAGACCTCTGACAATATCGTCCTTTCAGACAAACTACCTCTTTATGAAGAAATGTGTGCAAAGTAATCCAGTGGTTCCCATTCAGCAGCAGTGGCTAATGTCCATACTCACATTGGTGCCACAGTCACTCATGGAAGGCAAAGATAGAGAGCTGTTAGCTGAAAAGCTTTTGGAGGAGATAATAAGGGATTATGAAATGAGCATGAGAAGATGTGTGGGTAAGTACCTGAAACTACACAATACTATTATTAATATATTAATGTGGGGAGATATATGTGTGTGTGTATATATATATATATATAAAAAGCTCTTCCATGTCCTCCCACTGAAAATAATTTTTCTAGATTGTTCTTTCAGCTAGGTGTGATCTTTGTAACTAACCACTGATTTCTCTTTTTCTGCCTCGTCAAATGTGTATTGGCCGTAATGTTTAAGGCAAAACTTGCTGATTTTATTTGGACTAGTAAAAAGTTAACCAGCTGAATGAAGTACAGTGCCTATTGAATATGGTTTAATTTTCTTTTAATGTTCATGTATTTTTTTTCCTAGTGCAAAATGTTCTTATTAAGCCAGACATAAAAGGACTTGAAGATGAAGAGGAGGCACCTTTGCCTTTATGCCCAGTGTGAGTGGAATAATTTAGCAAATAACCCACTAACAAAACACACTCTGCTTAAATGAAATTTTTGTTCAGCTGCATGAACAAAGTTATGGCATGCTATTAATTCTGTAGTCCCTTAATGAGACATTTTTTTCTGTCTGTAGAGGATCTTACATTTGAACATCTTATATCTGAATGCCTTGCCAAGTTTTGGCTCTGACAGTTTTTTATTACTGTTACAGTTACATAGAGTAGCACTAATGAGTGCAAATGAGACTTCTGGCTTTGAGTGCCCAGACACTGATATAGTGTTGCAGCCACCTCTGGAATGAAGTATGTGTGTATGGGGCAGTTTACTGGCAGACAGTAGCATTGTACAGTACTTTAAATGCTACACCTGCATCTAATGCCAAGGTTTTGTTTGACTTTGGTGTTACGAGATGAAACCTTGAGACTGAAGGAAAGGCTATTATGCTCTGCCAAAATGGAAGAGCAATTCAGGTAAACAGAATATAATGATCTGAATGGCACAGTTTGCTGAAGCATCAAAATGTGTCCCATCTAAATATTGATGATAAGTACTTCCTGTTAGCAGTTGGTGAAGTTAGACATTTACATTGAAAGAGCTTCAGGAAGAGCAGGTAATTTTGAAAATACTCTGGAGTATAAAACATGGTTGATCAGACAGAGTATCTTTATGGCTTCCACTGCATTATATTGAGGATATGTGTATGGCACTTAACTAACTATTCGTGTTAAGGAATTAACTTTTTAATACTACCTTTTATATGCAAGAATGTTTTATTCGAGCATTGCTTGAACTCTTAACTTTTTTGTTGCTTGTTTTTTTTGCTGGTGTTTTTTATCAGAGGCCTGGATTTTTCTAGACCATGGCATAACAGCTTTATCCAAGCAAAAAATCAAATCCTTTCCAACTTGCACATTCTCCATCCCACAATGAAAACTCTACTGGATTTTTGTTACACAGCTTTTTCTAACTTTCTGATAGTGGATTTCTCAGGTTTCAGGTAAAGTCTGTTGTGGTGAATTATTAACCCATATAGGTTTTTGAAGCTAGTAGAGAAGAGTTTGTTCAATTCTGTTATTTATGGTAGGATTTTTTATATCATAAATTTCTTCAATGTGTCATTTAATGTTCTTTGAGTAGGTTACTTTGTGTTATGACACATTTAAATTTTCTTCTCTCTCTTACATATAAATATTTTATTGGTGCTTAAATTGCTGATACTATCACCCCTTTTGGTTTGTATTTTGCCTTGAATTCTGTAAAGGTCTCCTCATGATTTATTTATTCTCAATGTGATCCCCGTAGAAGTGTATTTGAAGTAGCATTTGAAAAATTGACTTCTAGTAGTATTAATATGCGTAGGGAATTCTACGCTAACCCTAAAGATCAGATTTCTTGCTGGTTTTCATCAGTTGAATTTTATTTTTAATCTTGGAACTCTTAATTTTTATAATTTTCAAAAAGATAATTTTCCATATCTCTTTTCCTTATTTTTTTTTTTCTGGTAACTGTTCTTGATTTCCTGGGAGTTGGGATATCTTTTTCCTCATTTGAGTATACAGAAGTGATGCTTTGGTTCCCCGCTGTGCTTTCTGCTAAGATGAATGGGTTTGTAATACAGTATAGATTACTGTTACTTTACTCCATGGAGTTTTAAATTTAATAAATTTGCCTGTAACTTTCTTTTCTAGATTGAAAGGGCCAGTTGACTGTGAATCTTTTAAGACTGATGTCTCTCTAAGCTGTTCTAAAGCAGAAGAGAAGATACTGAATACGTGGTATCAAAGAGTTATCGGTCTCTTTACTCAGAAGGGGTCATTGAATGATGTAAAGTTGGATCAAGTTGACCCTTTTTATAACTGTGTGGCTACACTTATGTCTAACCAGGTAAAAAAATCCTTCCTCTCTGTCATGAACTTAATGTGAAATTTAGGTAATTTTAATGAGTTAGCACGCTATGATATGGGGCCTGTTTAATTAATCATTGTTAGCCATCTGTTGCATATAATCCAGTAAAATATTCAGAGTGTTAAATATTTTAAACTTCCCTCATTTAAAATAAATATGTGGTCATGTCTACTTCTTTTATTTCTGTTTTTTTGATGCAGAAAACTTATTAATTCTACCAACTAGAATGTAATTAGCTTAAAGAAGGAAATATCTCAGTGTTCTCAGGACCCTTCCTATCATCAATCTTGGAACTACAATTACATGTCATATCTTAGCAAAGTGAATAAAACCTGGTCCCTCTCCCTTGAGAGCAAACATACCTACCAAACAGATTGAAAGTCCAGCTCTGCAATGTGTGTGCAAGTGGCTACAGTTCTGCAAAATTTCCAAACACAACTTTTTTCTGTGGAAAACGATACCACAATGCTTTGCAAGTTTTGGGTTTTGGGTTGGTTTTTTTTTCCTCCCTGATTATTTATATCAAGATGGAAGTTACACAAAGAATTTCTTGGGTTATTCTTGTTTGTTTGTTTTTAGGAATTTTCATCTGGTTTATTTCCTGATAATAATAAAACAAGAACATTCACATGAAATCAGTGATTTCAGACTGACAACAGTTTTTCAAAGTTCTCAGTTTACTGAAAATTAAAAATCCTTTAACTTCCAATTAATGTAAAGCATCTGTTGTTTACATTGTTCTACTTAAGAATATAACATTTGTTGGAATATATATATTCAGCAGTTTGAGAAGGCAGTAGTTTTTAGGATTAAACCTTTATTTACATTATAGAAAAAGAACAATAGTCTAATCAAATCATTATCATATTTGATTTAAAAAAAAGTCAGAGGACAATGGATTCCAGATATTTCATTTATACTTAAAGCAAGTATTATTGATAGACTTCTGTAGCAAAAATAAATGCATGGGCTTTTCTGAAGTATTTATTACTTATTCATTAGTTTACATCATTTAAGAGTTGGGATTAATGCCTACTGAAGTCATTAGGAAAATTCACACTACTTCAGTTATCCATGAATCAGGCCAAAAGTACTCAAATGAATGGAAATCCTGGCTTATTCAATAAAGGGAAAGTGGGATGGGGGTTTCTGTTCTTTAAACTAATAAGTGATATATGTTATTACCTAGCTGAAAAAATTATTGAGAAGAACGGTGGAAGCTTTTGTGAAACTTTTTGATCCTGAAGATCGAAATTCTCTACCTGTATTTAAGATGGAATTGACTCTTGATGAAAAGAACATGGAGTTTTATCCAAGCTTCCAAGACCTAGAAGAAGCAATTCTGTTTACAGTAAATCGTATAGGACAGACTCTCCAGGTGTGCTTTTATCTTTATTTAAATATGTAACAGCTAAGTTGCTCCATACATGAAAATATCAGTAATTTACTACTCTGACTACCATGGTAATGGGAAGCAGAATGCATCTTGAGGTATTTATTTTGCATAAGCATTCTGCAGGTCACATCATGAATCTTGATGGCTCTTTCAGGCTCTGAAACTCATTTTGTTATTTCTTGTACTTAAAAAATGGATACACCTGAAACTGATTGTTTTAGTCTACTCTTTTAATCTGCAAATATGTATGTATGTCTACAAGTTAATAGTCTGCTTATTCATTAAATAGAAATCAGGCTGAAAACCTACTCAGGAAGGAAAAGACAGCTAGAAGATAACCTTTTGGTTTTCTTTTTTGGCATGTTTAGAAAACACGAGAGTGCTTTAATATAAGTAACCACATATTCTAATTTGTTTATGTATTTATTTTTAACATTGGAAATCAATGTTTTTGCAGTGTTTACTTTCTGTGAGCTAACATTTTTCATAGAAATATAATTAGCACCTTGGTTATGTGTGTGATGATTTACAGTAAACTTGCATTAATAATTAAGATCCCTAGAGAAAGACAAGGAGAATTCGAGTTGATTTTCCTTTTCTTTATAAGAAAAAGAAAAGCCTCAAATCCCTAACAACTAATACACAATATCTAAAGATTTATGTCTTATTAACCACTCCGTTACTGCAGGGAAGACAGCCTTCCTGGGGGCTTTAGCTGTGTATCCCTGTTGGCTTAGAATTGGCCTTTAATCATACACGATGGTACTTTGAGAGAAGTGTTTTGGATTTAGTTTTGTGGGTTTGCGCATAGATTAGAATTTATTTTTTTGTAAGATGGGATAATTATTTTTTGTCCATTTTACATACTTTACTGATACAGTGTAATCGGCAAATTGCAACTTGCTTTTGAAATATATATATCCCTGCATTGCTTTAAAAATTTAAATAATCAGAACTTGCACTTTTATTAGAACATCCAGACAGTACGTTCTTGGCTGATGGGAGGCACTACAACTCTGGACGCTAAGCTTCCTGATCATGTCATAGCATGGGCCACATCTACCCTGAAAAAATTGGTCAGAGACAACTTAGAAGGTCCAAAGGAATATTTTGAAAACTATGGTGAGTGATAGAAGAGTAAATAACTGTGTTACTTCTTTGAAATAAGTACCTTACTGTACAGTGTATGCATTATAATAATATTAATATAGTATTATTGAATTGTAGTTGAAAGGTTTAGCTGGCTTGTAGATGGAACTGCACGAGCACGGATAGAAAGATTTGAAGCAGAAGAACACAGTTTTGATGAATATACTGCTGTAAGTTTTAATTCTATGTTTTATGTGTAAGTTTTACTATACATACAGCAACAATAAAAAGCGATGGGTTCTTAGCCTTTAGCTAAAAGTTATTTTGACTGTCTACAAATCTACGACAGAAGTGTGTTTTTCCCTGAAAATCTGTGGTAAATAGGAAAAACATTATTTATTTTCTTCATGTGTAATAGTTGTTCATGTAGCCACGTATTTAAATAACAGTTCTGAAGTGTAAAATCTAATGTTTTTTTTCTGAAGTTTATAGATGAATTCTTCACTCTCAAGAAGGAAATCTTGAGTTTGCCAGACGTGGTTCATTTTCCTATGATCTGTTTGAATTTTGACGATTTAAAGCAAGGTTTGGCTAATAATGCGAACACCTTTGCAAAAATGCTAATGGACAAAATAGTTGGAAATTACAGAGAGGAAAATGAAGAGTAAGTAGAAATTTCTGCTCGTGAATGCTATGTCTGTTAAATGCATAGTAGAAGAAATGGAAATATACCAAACTCCTGCTCAGTGAAGACTCTTGGCTAACTAATGAGCTCATGCAAGTTGCACCAGCTGATTTATTTTTTCCTCTGCTTCAGACTCAAAACCTATTAGGGGAACTTACTAATCAACTTAGATAATGGAGAAGCTAAAAGATCAAAAGACTTCATTACCATTCTGTTTTTTTAAGTGTGAAATACAGTGCAACTGTACTGTTAAAGGAAAGACTAGTCAGATTCTCTTATTACATAACAGGTACCTCTAGGTTTTCATAGATAATGACAGATAATAACACTGACCGATTCTAAAGGTTAATTTGCAGATGTGGATTAAATCATGAGTGAGGTCATATTAAATTGTTGGGTTAAAATTAATGATTATAGTCAAGTTTTATAGTGATTCCACATTACCAAAAGGACAAAATATTTACTAGGTAAGTGTTTGTGTGTTCATGATACTGTACTTCAGTTCATGTACTTACCAAAAGTAATTGAAGTGTTTTCTGTAAAAGAATACCCCGAAATCATAACAAATAAATTATTGCAAGTTAATAAACAGCATTTTTCTAGACTGGCTTGATAACATTCCCCATTTACTTTCATAAAGTAATGGAGTTTGTGCAGGGGTAATAAGTAATTTGAACTTTTAATTCTATTAAAGCTGAGCTTGAAGCCAGTCAAACTAAAATCTTCAAATTTTGATATTTTATCTTAACTAAATTTATAGGATATGCAGGGAATTTGAAGCGATTAAGGAACGTGCATTAAAAGTTCCTGAGACAACAGAGGAAATGGTGGAAACCATAGCTTACATAAAGAAGGTCAAAACCAAAGGTATTCAGGACCTGTTATTAAGGATCAAGGTAAATGACTATCCTTTAATTTTTAATCTTTTACCAAACTTGCTGGCCTGTACAAATACAGAATTCATTTTGGAGAGGAGAGGCTTTTGTCTGATCATGCTGCATGTATGAATAAACTGTACCCTCAGTGTTACCTCAGAGAGAAGTGGGTAGTTCAGCTCATTCTTTGCCATATGCCCGCTTTATTCCCCATTCCAATGTGTTCTGCATGTAAGTGAGGAAATGCAGCTTTTACTAAATCATAGCAGATGAGACAGTTTATTGTTTGTACCTAGACACTTACTTCAGAGCTGCTTAAAAAGCTATTTGTGAAAATGTAACACACAGGCATAAGGAGAATTTTATGTGTGAAAAGTCATGACTTTGAACACACAAAAAGCGATTTACTATTTGAGCAGAATATAGATGATGTCGCATTAACAGCAATCATTTGTGTGTGCTCAGAGAGCAAAATTGAAAAATTGTAAGTTGTGGGTCAGCCATGCACATTATGAGATAAAAAGCTCTTTGCCGTATGTTATGGTGATATGTATCAGATTTTCTGTTATGGTAATAGGTCTGTAAATATAACACACATTTATTCTGCAGAATTTATGTTTTTTTAATAATAAGATTTTTGCATGTAGATTTACAGGCCAGAGGAGTCACATTTAGAGAAATAAGCTCACAAACAGGGCAGGTATTTGAATAACTTTTTGTATGTATTTTGAATATTAATATTCAGTTAGCTGAAGTAACTCTGAATTCTGAAAAGTCTGTGAAATGTAGTCTTCTGTTTTTATCTCTGTAGATAGTATTGTCCTACTCTATAATGTAAACAGAGCTATGATAATTAAAATTTTGTGAAATCTCTTTTTGTAGGAGTGCTGCCGGCAAATGAATTACTTCTTAGATGTTTTTTTATTTGCTCCTGAAGACATTGAATTGAATGCAACAGTGCTATTATGGCCAGAGAAGATTAACCCTATTTTTGATAAGCACGATGACGTAAGAGCATTTTCTTAGTTTATGGTATATTTTGGCTTGTTAGATTTTTCACTTTACTCAGGCTATTTATTTTTTCAGCATGCTAAGTGTATCTGCACATATAACGTGAACCATACTGATTTAGACATGCATAAATAACATATTTCCAGATTTTTATATCAACAGAGGGCTTTTCTGGAGTAATTTAAAAATTGTCACTGTAACTTAAAACCTTGAGCAAGTCGTCTTATCTTAATGTGTTTGTGGTCAGTACAAGGAAATTCATTAGAAGGTGAAAATTTACTACACTGCAGCTAGCTAGTACTGAAAATGTAACTGCCAGGTCCTTAATTAGGAGTTAGTGCTCTGGACAGGAAGTCGGTTAGTTAAAGTCAGTTAGCCAGTTCCCCTGTACTCAGCCCTGGTGAGGCCGCACCTCGAGTACTGTGTCCAGTTTTGGGCCCCTCACCACAAGAAAGACATCGAAGCCCTGGAGCGTGTCCAGAGAAGGGCAATGAAACTGGTGAAGGGTCTGGAGCACAGGTCTTATGAGGAGCAGCTGAAGGAACTGGGCTTGTTTAGTCTGGAGAAGAGGAGGCTCAGGGGAGACCTTGTTGCCCTCTACAAGAGAAGGGAGTCCGTGATGCTTGTTCAGATTCTTTTTAATGAAAATGGTAGTAGAGTCTATCTGACTTAGAGCTCCTCAGAAGCACCTCTCTCAGTAGCTGACTATCTAGTAACTTGCATTGTGCTAGAGCTTGAGGACAAGAGTAGTTTTACATCAAGTTTTTATGAGTCTGCATATTTGCTTTTTATACTCTCAGATATGGGTCAATTCTTTTTCTAACACAGTAGGAAAAGACTGGTTCTTCCTTTGGAGAAGTTCTAATTATCTGCTTCACAATTTTTGCATGGCAGTAGGTGTCTTTGTCTTAGGAGATCTATTCTGCCTCAGTTCTTGTTTGGTACTGTTAACATAACCCCTCTGTGTGCAGACCCTGTGCTTTAGAGTGCCCTTATGTTATAGAATTTCTGCTTTTTATAGCAGTAGCTGTATGTGGGATACCACTGGCTGCAGATGTCATCTTTTGGCAATAAATCCCGAAGATGAGAATCTCTCTGTTTTTTTCTGTAATACTTTCCTGTTTTTTGTCTTATTCCTGAAGGAGTCCTTAAGGCAATCATAACTGCTGTGATTATTGAGATGAAGATTCCATGTTAACTTATAAAGGTTGCGCACACTTAAATGGGACATACAGAACGCAACTCATGAACAAATTTCAATTATTGTAAGGATAATAACTTTCCTGTATTGTTTATTTTCTGTTTGTGCTAAATGTTTAATTTAGATGATACTATGTATGTTAATCACACAACCACTTTTGTGTTGCTTTTTTACCATTAAAAGCAATCAATTATGTTTTTTTTAGCTGATTGAACAGTCTAAATGTAAAAGAGAGCAAGAACTAATACACACGTATGAGAAACTGATGGTGGAATTAGACAAGCTGACACGTTCTGTGGCGGAGTTTGAAGAATACTCAGAGCTGGATTGCATGCAACAGGTCTGATCAACATTTAGTTTAAAATGGGTAGAAATGTTTTGCATGTTTAATACACAGGGGTCATGAAAGAAACTGAGAATTAAAAGTAATCAGTTATTTTAACAAATATGAATATGAACATTTTTTAATTCTCTTCCCACAATGAGCAAACTCATAAAATGACCTGTCTGCCTTCCCCTTTTTGTATTACATTGGCAGTAATGTTTGACTTAAAGGAAAGTTTACTAAGAAGTTGTGCTTAAATTAGCTGAAAGGTAATCCCAGCAAGGACTGAGATATACAGATATATAAAGTGAATGATATTTTTTTACTCTGATTCATATAAAGCATGCAGTTCCCAATCCAGTGACATCATTTGCAAATAACTTCAGTGGGATCAGAATTTCCTTCCCCATTTTTGATATATTGAGGAACTAAAGGAAAAAGCAGCAGGTTAAAGAGTGGTTTGTAGCAATTTGATTTTTTTTTTCCCCAATGAAACTCAAAACTTCATTTTTTCTGCTAATGAAGAGCAGATTGCTGCCCTTAGGATATGTCAGGTACATAAAACTGTGTGTGTGTGTGTACCTGCCTCCTGGAACAGTGAATTTGAAAGCTTAAACATTTTGAAATTTATTTTATACTTTTAAATTCAGTAATGATAAAACCAACTTTATTTTTCTTAATCTTGGTTCTTCCCAGTTTATCTACTCAAGGATAAGAAGAAGAGTTTTTAACTCATGTTTTCTAAAACTTTAATAAATACGAAAGCTTATTATATTTTGATATCTTATTTTGATAGCTGTTCAGAGCATAACTTATTTCTCAAGACACACAATTATTTGATTTCAGTATGTGGCTGACCTGAGGGTATTACAGAAACGCATACAGGAGGCTGATGAAACAGTAGTTCTTATTAATAAAGAAGAGACTCTGCTTGAATGGAAACTGAGTGAATTCCCACTCCTCAACAACTTAAAAGTAGAGATTGAACCATATCAGAAACTCTTTCATCTTATACTGAAATGGCAGCGAACAGAAAAAAGGTAATTCAGCTGTTGAAGCAAAATGAGAGAGAGCGGGGAAAAATGCTCATGCTGGTTTTGTTCATGTCAGACATGGAATATGGATTTGTCTTCTTATAAACATAAAGTTGTTATTAGTAATCCAATTGTAATAGTAATAAACTTACATATCAGGGTTGTTGTTCTTAATTCAGCTTGAAAAAATGTCAGTTTCCTTAATTTTTTTGTGTAATTCAAAGGACTATATTTCATACTGGGTTCTAACTGTATTGGTCATGCTGGTGAAGCCTATAAGAAGACAAACTGTGAAAGAAATGTATTAGGAAGAAGTAGTTTGGTTAGTTATGAGCCATTTTATATACCAGAAGAGGAAGAAGTTCAATTAGAAAGCTCGCAATCTGTATGGAATGAAAACCTTTTAAATCTAATGTCTGTCCAAAATGCCGTAAAGGTGTGCTCAAGTAATTACATTGCTATCGGGTGGCTAGATCCCATCAGAAAAAATTTTGCATGTCTGACTCTAAATTGAGATTGTTTACAAGTCATAATGTGATATGGCTAGAAAGTATGCTTTTTAAAAAAAAAAATCCAAAGGCCTCATATATTTTGAAGTCATATGTTGATCTCTATCCAGAGCTTAACTTAATATTTCTCAGTCCATGCAGTTACTCGGTTTCAGTATCTAACTGACTTGAGAGAATTATGCAAAGACACAGAAAAGTGTGATTGAACCACCTTGAATTGTGCGTTAGAATTTTGTGTAGAATGACAATAACTGGAGCCAAGAGCATTGCTCTAATTTAAATAACTATTAATCTACATCTTATCTGTCGTGCAAAACAAAGTGTTAATTATTTGTGGACTACATTTGTTATTCTGTTTTCTAACTGTTGTTTCACAGATGGATGGATGGTACCTTTTTGGAACTGAATGGAGAAAACATGGAGGCTGAGATTGATGAGTTTTTTAGAGATATCTACAAAGTGTCAAGACTCTTAGAACAAAAGCAGAAGAAGATTCAACAGGAGCGGAAAAAGACCTCACAACACAGAACTGTGGAAGAGAAGACAGAAGAAGAAACAAAGGCAAATCCAACTCTTACAATGTGTTCTTCAGTTCTGGAGCAGATTAAAGGCTTTAAGGTAAGAAAACGTGAGGGATATTAATATTTGATGCTTAGGCACAAATGCTAAATTCAGCACTCAGTGTAGGTAGATGATGGCAGTATCTGAAACTCCTACTACAGAGAGTGAGCTCTGAATCACCATTTCCAGATTGTACTGTCCCACTGATTTTAATAAAATAGAATTTTAGAGATCTCTGCAGTTTTAGGAATGGGAATTGTTAAACAGTGGACACATACAGGAGAAAAGTAGATTTTGGCTGCAGAGAAAGGTTTGAGGGTGTAGTTGGGAATTTTGAAATGGGACTATACGTTGTGTTAATGGCAGCACAACTTAACATAACTTAGCGGAAAAGTTGTTCCTTTTCTCATTTCTGCTAAGAGTGTGCTTAATAGTTTTATATTTCTTCTTCAGTAATTTACTACAATTATTTAGAAATGGAATGGATAACTGAATGGATCCATCTTCACTTTTCAGAAAAGATTTTCATGTCATCAGCTACTGCAGCAGAATTTTAAATGCACAGCAAAGATGATAAGAAATAATGCACATGACAATTTTTACCTTATAAATGTTTTTCTTCCATTAGGAGAATGTTCCCACTGTGACTATCTTTTGTAACCCCGGCATGAGAACTCGTCATTGGCAGCAGATGTCAAGTATAGTAGGCTATGATTTAACACCAGACTCTGGAACTACCCTGAGAAAAGTTTTAAAGCAGAATCTAGCCTCTTATTTGGAAGAGTTTGAAGCTATAAGTGTAGGTGCAAGCAAGGTAAGCATAGAGGTTTGATGGTGACAAATATAACATCAGGTCTCTTAGTGATTCATGGCTTTTATGGCTTACTAGAATTTTTTGTCTTTGCCCTTATGCAACGAAAGAGATTTGGTGAGACTTTGGCTCGTTAGGTGATAACAATGAGTGTGTAAACATTTGTGTCTCATGTTATGTCATTAGTATTTCCCAAGTGTACTGCTTTCTGTGCACTAGAAAATGATATACCAAGAAAAATAATAACAAGAAGTTAACTTACGCTGTTAGAGCAAAATAGTTTAGTCAGCTAGACAAACCTACATATTGAATTAGTGAGCTGGAAAAAAATAATGCAGTGACTAAAATTTATTTTTTTTTAAACTGTAGGAATTTTCCTTAGAGAAAGCAATGCATGCCATGATGGAAACCTGGGGTTCCATTTCCTTCAATACAAGTGTGTATCGTGAAACTGGTATTCATATTCTGTCTGCGGTGGATGAGATTCAAGCTGTTCTCGATGATCAGATTACAAAAACTCAGACAATGAGAGGATCACCTTTCATTAAACCGTTTTGCAACGAAATCAGGGTATGATAAGTACTTTTTTTTAAACATTTTTATTTGCAGGATATAGAGTATGCCAATTGTATTACAGCTTTATTGTTTCACTTGTTAATAAAATGCTTTCCAGTGATTTTTTTCAGCAAGATTATTTTGAGTTCCTGTAAGTCTTACATGTTATTTCTCTGTTGGAATACCTTCTTCCATTCAGATTCAAGTGCAACCAAGAGAACATGATTATTTTTTCACGTATTTTGTAAAATCACTATTTCTGTTAGTGATTTAATACTTTAACCTTGCTTCTTAATAACTGGAAATTATGTTTTATCATTGTTAATAAGAAGATTTAGTGATTTAGTCCTTGAGTTTTGGACTCAAATTTTGAACTATAGTGTTTTTGTCTGGGCAGGGAAACTTCTTGAGGGCTGGAAGAAGTTTTTAAATTAGTCCTCAGAACAGTGATGACAATGATGTGATCACTTTACACCCATCCACCTTTGCATTTTCAGGGCTAGAGTAGTCTTTGTGCTGCTAACACCATGACTATTGACAGGAGAGAAGCTGGTGAAATTGCTTTGCAGTTACCATCCCTAGTTCTTTATTGGTTTATGTAGGAAATCTTCAGGTTCAAGCAGACTCAGCAAGCACAGGAGTATTTACCTTTTACAGGCAGCCTCTGCAGCCTCTTCAAGAAGTATCTGCTATTGTCCACTTTAGGGACAGGGTACTGGGCTGGCTGGATCTCTCCTGTGATCTAGTGTGGCCTTTCTGGCATTCTTGTGTCCCTGCTGTAATTCAGCTGCAAACCAAGAACTCCTTGCTGTGGGGAGATGAAACAGAATTTGCCACTGATAGCCTCCTGGGTATTAACCATTAAGTCATTAAAAGATAACAGCACTGAAGTGATAACTGCGTTTTGGAAAAGTCATTTCCAGGTAAGTTAAACTTCCTGAACTCCTTTGGCCATCTGTATGTGTGGAAGAACCTAAACACTTATAAATATTTTTCTTTTGTTTTGTTTACTGCTAGACATTTTTATTTTCTACTTGGGAACTAGAGACGATAGCATCTACTTTTTCTGTATTTATTCTATCTAACATTATTTTTTTGTAAATATTAAGGTGACATTCTTTAAATATTTGTTAAGGAATGGGAAAATCGCTTAATTCAAATTCAGGAGATTATTGATGAATGGCTGAAAGTGCAAGCACAGTGGCTTTATTTGGAACCCATTTTCTCTTCTGAGGATATTATGCAACAGATGCCAGAAGAGGGGCGTCTCTTTCAGACTGTGGACAGATACTGGAAGGATATTATGAAGCATTGTACCAAAGACCCAAAGGTAAGGAAAGTATACAGTACTGAAAGGAAACTTTATTTGAATAACTTCTACTGTTTGAAGTATCTTACTCATAGCTTACAGTTTGCATGTGTTGTTACAGGTTCTTGTTGCTACTTCCTTGATAGGGTTATTGGAGAAACTTCAGAACTGTAATGAGTTTCTGGACAAAATCCTGAAAGGACTTAATGCTTATCTCGAGAAAAAACGTCTCTTTTTTCCTCGGTATGATGAATTTTGGCTATTTAAAAAACAAAGATTCTGAATGTATACTTTGTTGTTAATGTATATTTTTGTCAGCCTTTAAAGTAGTTTGATAATACAGTTGGCTTTTTTCTTTTACCTAAATTTTTTTAGCTTCTTTTTCTTGTCTAATGATGAAATGTTGGAGATCCTGTCAGAGACTAAGGATCCTCTCAGAGTTCAGCCTCACTTGAAGAAGTGTTTTGAAGGCATTGCTAAGCTACATTTCCTTCCCAATTTGGATATTACAGCAATGTATAGTTCTGAAGGCGAGCGTGTAGAACTGATTTCAACCATTTCTACTTCTGAAGCTCGAGGTGCAGTGGAGAAGTGGTTGATTCAAGTAGAAGATATTATGCTGAAGAGTATACATGATGTTATTGCTAGATCAAGAATGGTATGGGTTTTGTAATAATTTAAAATAACTGTGGCACAAAGTGACCTTTCTTTATTTTAAGACTGCCTCTTGGCTTCCTAAAATTCTTCCTGAACACAAGAGTTGGTGAAGTTAGAGGGCCAGGACCAAGTTAATGTGACTTGTGTTAAAAGAGTAGCTGCTGCCCGAGCATTCACACACCATTCGTGGGTGTCACGTGCACACACACACACACGCTTATTCTTGGCCACCCTTCCTCCTTCTTCAGGCTCAACCCTAGGTTTCCCACAGCACAGTCTCAGGTGTCAGATTTTATTAAAAAATTAATTTAATTAAAAGGTGCAGGAGCACGATGGGCCCAGGCTGAGTGCCTCCAGAGAGTGGGACCCAGAATAAAGAAACCTCAGAGCAATTATACCCTTGGGACCCACACACCCACCCCTCATGCGCTCTTCACACACTGTCCATGCGTCCTTTAGTCCAATGGTGATTTTTGGTCAGGGGTATTTTAACATCTAATTGAATTCTTCTTCTGTGTCCTGGCAGGCAGGCTCTTTATCTTGTTCACTTGCAGTTTCTGCAGTTTTCCCCCAAGGTTGGAGCTTCCTTATCTTCTGGTTTACACTCCTTGTACGCCTGCCCTTGCTGGTGGAACATGAAGAACTGAAGAGTCCTAGACTTGGAAAAATACTACCGAGACATTAGTGTGATATCAAAATACTTCCCATACTAAAAGACTAAGCACAGCACTGGACTAGCTATTAGGAAAATTACTAGGAAAATTACTGAAAAAAATACCTCTATCACAGCCTGAATGTTTCAGCAAATCTAGCTACTCATGCTAAGTAAAGCTAAGCAAACAGCACAAATCACGCTCTATTATATATCCCTCAACAACTTGTATTTATAGACCAGTGAGATAAGTAAGAGTTTAGTTTGAATAAGTATCGAGGTATTTTCCTGTAACACTGGATGTAAATTCTTTTAAAAGCTTGACAGCAATACTGTGTTTGTAGGATGTGTCACCTAATGTAAATAAATCATTCAGGTTTTTTTATTTAATTACAAATTAGAAATACAACACTTGTAATATATTTGCTCCCTCCTAAAAGCAAATCATTAGTCAGAAAATGTTTCTTTGTATGAAGTCAGCAAGTTACAAGTATTTACATAATATGGAAAGATAAGTCCAAAAATCTTTAAAATTATTTGATAGCACATTGCAAATCTAAGGGGCAAAGAACATTTAAAAGTTAATTTGGAGTTTGAAAACAGGAAAATTTTTTTTTAGCAAAGACTAGTAACAGGATCACACTATATGCTTCTGTACTACATTATGATATATATTCACTGACACTGTATTTGTATGCTGAATTTAACTCAGGCATATCTAGAGACTGAGAGAAAAAGATGGGTTCTGGAGTGGCCTGGACAAGTAGTATTGTGTGTGTCTCAAATGTTCTGGACAAGTGAGGTACATGAAGTTCTGTGCAGTGGACCAGAGGTACTTTGTAATGCATAATCTTTTTTAAAAATCTTTAATAATTTTTCATTTCAGCTATTGTATTTTGTTTAATCAAATAGTTTTCTACAATCAAAATAAAATTTGAAAAAAAATCAGCATATGAGTTTTTATATACATGAATTTATGCACAGTGATTTATACCTTTGATTCAGGTACTTGAATGTTCTTGTTCACAGCAAGCATAGATTCAAATGTAGCTTTGCAACATAAATGCGTAACTGAGAAAGAGAGAAGTTGATGCAAAAACATGACAGTGCAAAAGAATGGCTTAATAACCAATCTTCATTAAGATATTTTGTCAACTTGAAGAAGTCTGGAACGCTTGAAACTGTCGTATAATCAGTGTCATAATTACCTTTTTTCTCTTAGGGTTTAAAGGATTATTATGATACACTTCAACTTCAGCTTAATGATATTGTTGAATTGGTAAGAGGAAAACTGTCAAAGCAAACAAGGACTACACTGGGTGCCTTGGTTACTATTGATGTTCATGCTAGAGATGTTCTCATGGAAATGATTGAAAGCGGTGACTATATTTTTTTTTTCTTCACATGCATCTTAATACGTAGTTAATTAAAAATAGTTAACCAATCTGAGTTTGCTCCCTAAACCACAACAGTATTAAAATCTGTATGTGAGTATTTGAATGTGAGCATCAACATTAATAATTTCAAAGCTGTTTTAAATTTAAAACCTAATAGAAGATCCAGTTATCTAAAATGTCTTTTATGGTTGCTTTCAATTCTGTGTTTATCAGGCGTGCAGAGTGAAACAGACTTTCAGTGGCTTGCACAACTACGATACTATTGGGAATTTGAGAATGTTCGTGTCTGCATCATTAATTGCAATGTAAAATATGCCTATGAATACCTTGGAAACTCACCACGCCTTGTCATTACTCCTCTTACAGACAGGTGTTACCGCACCTTGGTATGATCTTCCACCACTGCTAATAAATACTGTATTTACTGTAGTATAGTATTTCTTATGCTGTTCATTACAGCCATGTGTTAGGGCTTCCAGTTGCTGTCAGACTGTGGTATTCCTGTTAAAATGCAGTTTTCAAAGATTGTAATTTCTATAGAGTATTGAATATGAAACTGACTCGTAACAACGCCAACGCGACTGAAGCCTTAGTGGATTGCTCTGTTGTGGATGTGTTTCTTAAAATACAAACAGAAAAATATTTTTATTGCTGTCTAGATTACAAGAACAGAAAATCCTTTTCTGATGTCTTCTGGTTGCTCAGTAAGGTGGAAAAGGATACGCTTGTGATCATATTGTTCCTAAGACTAGTGCAACAGTTTGGCAACTTTTAGTATCCCTGCTTTTGTTAGAGGTGTTTATTATTGTGCCGGTCAATCCTTAACTAACCTGACAACTGAAAGTTATCAAACTCATCTCAGGTATGGCATTTCTGACTATCATGTAATTGGCTGGAGTATGGTTTCAAGTTTTACTAGGCACTCATCCTCTTCCTGTTGTAAGATGGTAATTTTCATTCTGTGGAGAGCTAATCACATACTCTGTAGCGTTTAAGAAAGGAGAGATCTGAAAAGACCTGACTGATGCATCTGAAGATTTTTTTTTTTTAATTTTTTTTTTTTGCCTCTTTGTAGCTTCAATTTTTATGGTGTGGTTCTAGCTGATGCTTGGTACCTATTTGTCAAAACATCAAGGCACATTGGTGTGAGAGGGTGATGCAGCTGCTAGTCTGTTTCTTTTTTAAGCTCACAGACATTGAATCTTGGACTAACACAGCTGGAATCTGGGTACCCTGGCAATGGAAGTCTCGCCTTTTGCCCACCAAGGTCGTAATCCAATATTCCCAGTGCTTGCCAGTATAGCTGTGCCCTGTAACTGTGGACTGGAAGCCAAATACATCTGAGTTTTTGTTTAGAGTCTGCAACTTTTTTTTTTCCTGTCAGATATTCCTCCTGCTTCAATGGAATATAGGGGAGAATATGGAATGGTCAGTGGAATACACATGCAACAAAGGGGGACAGTGTGGGAAAGTCAAGAGGAAAAAATTACATTAAAGGACAAACAGGGATAAAAAAGAGTAGCAACCGAGTAATTGCATCAACTTTAATTTGAAAGATGTATCTAAACAAGAATTGGGTCCAGTAAAGTTTGAGTCACTAATCATGGTCATGAGGATAATAAAACTAAACTCTCTGTTAGGGTCAAAATTAAATTCTCTTGTCTATATATTTCCAAGGTTTAAGTAAATTTCAGATCCTTTTCAATTATTAGATCTAAGTAGTATAACCATACTTTTTATGTTAGATGCAATGATTGTATAAAACTCTAAAGCAATTTAATTAAACATTTTCGTTCGGAATAATTTGGTATGAATGAAACACTGATCATTTCCATAAACTATTTCTGTTCCTTAGATTGGAGCCTTTTATTTAAACCTTGGTGGTGCTCCAGAGGGTCCAGCAGGTACAGGTAAAACAGAGACCACCAAAGATTTGGCTAAAGCTCTTGCTGTTCAGTGTGTTGTCTTCAACTGCTCTGACGGCCTCGATTACTTGGCAATGGGAAAGGTAAATAGAAAATCAAGGTATTTTGTATTTTTTTAGGATGAAAATTGGGTTCCTATTTTGCAAAAACAAATAAATGTGGCATCTGTGGTCTGCTACCCTTGGGCAGCATATACCGGTTTCTACATACATTTAATTTTCTGTGGTTTACAAAATCCTATTAAGTTGCTAATTAAAACATGACATAAACAAGAGTTCACAGGATCAGGATCTTCTGATTTAGCTTTCCTTACAACCAAGAAAAGACTCTTCAGTACATCACTGATCTTTGCTCTATACAGGCTTAGATGATATTATCATCATTGTCTCTTTCATGTAATTAAACTTACAATGTGATACTCTTAGTTTCTTTTGAATCTTCTAAGATCCCGGTAGTGATATTATTGCTGTCTTTTTTCATTTGCAGTTTTTCAAGGGTTTGGCTTCATCAGGTGCATGGGCGTGTTTTGATGAATTCAATCGCATTGAACTGGAAGTACTGTCTGTCGTGGCACAGCAGATCCTTTGCATCCAGAGAGCCATACAGATAAAGCTAGAAACATTTATTTTCGAAGGAACCGAACTGAAGCTTAACCCCAACTGTTTTGTAGCTATTACTATGAATCCAGGTTATGCAGGACGTTCTGAACTTCCAGATAATCTGAAGGTAGAGATAATAAAATACATACTTCTGCTTAAGAATGAATTTTTCAAAGAAATTGAGGGACACATGTATTGCTGGTATTAATTCAGGCTGTACCACCTGGAATAGAAACATATACTTGTTATACAATTTACATATACTAAGCCCTTTTTTTTTCTTTTTTTTTTTTCTCTCTAAGTACTTTGTTCTTGAATTACTTTGAAATATTTTTTTTATTTTCTTCTGTCTATTAGTGTTCTTCATGATTATTTTTCCAGGCCAGAGGCTGCAATGCTGTAACATGTAAACTGTAAAATGTCAGGCTGTGGGTAGATTATAAGATTTGGATGCTAACTTTTTTTAAGATGGAGGAGTATGTTGGAAAAAATGCTTTGAGTAAGTGTTTTTACATTGCATTTGTCATAGTCTTATTTAAAAGAGATGTTGGTGAACTGCAGTTAATACATCTAATGAATTTGCTTAGATTACCTGACCAAGTAAAATCTTTGAGACGGTTATTTTGACTGGATTAGCTGTTTCATTGAGGAGGCTTGGCTTTAGCAAAGTCATCTGGAGCCTTTTGGAACTCCTTAAGACTTAACATGGCACAGAGCTACTGGGCCAGAGCAAGTCCCCTCAGTGGGAACTACGCTGTGAATGCTAACTTAAAGCAGAGTTAATGCAGCATGAAGAGACACCATATGCAGATTACTTAAGGAAATGCATTCTCTCACCTGCTGTGTACGACACGTTCCTTTGCTTACTGCTGTGTTGGATGTATCAGTGTAAGGAGCAAGCTGGATTCTCAAGACAGCAACAAGGGAGAAGAGCTGGGAGAGACAGCGTCTTCTGTGCTGCATTGTATGTTGGGGTGAATCTTGATGGCAACTTGCTTATGTTAGCTTCCTAGTGAGTCACAAACTGCAAACATTGCTAATTCTTCTATTTCATTGGCTCCCAAATATTTTGCAGACCACTGCTTTCCAGTCTGTTTTAAATGATCCACAGTTTACCTAATCATATTAAGCAGTACTCTGTTTAAAATACTGTTACTATTTTCAGTTATAAATGCTGTGATGGAATGAATACTGATCAATCACCTGCAAAAGTTCTGAATTACTTTCCATTCCTCAATAAATTACTGAAAACTGTTTCTTTGGGTATGTATTTCAGGTTCTTTTCCGAACAGTAGCCATGATGGTTCCTAACTATGCTCTGATAGCAGAAATTTCACTGTATTCATATGGATTTTTGAATGCTAAGTCACTGTCAGTGAAGATAGTAATGACCTACAGGCTTTGTTCAGAACAGCTTTCCTCTCAGTATCACTATGACTATGGTATGCGAGCAGTTAAAGCCGTGTTGGTGGCTGCTGGGAATCTAAAACTGAAATTTCCCACGGAAGATGAAGATATATTGGTGAGTGCCTGAGGGAATAATTCTTACAGGATTTTATAGGTGCATGCAGATCTGAATTCTGAAGACAGTTCTGCCACGTCTTGTCACATTGCTGATCCATGTGTCTTATTTTCCATTTGTGAAACGAAGATAAAATATGTGCCGTACTTTCCAGAGTTATGCTGATGATTGCACAGGTGTGCGTAACTGCTTATAAAAGGCACCATTTAATTAATTAATCTTTATTACATGTTAGGTTATTTTAATTGATAAACAGTTTATTCTGTGTTCTTAATAAGAATAGTAAAATGTATATATGTTTCCTCTAGCTTCTCAGATCAATTAAGGATGTGAACGAGCCCAAATTTTTGGCACATGATATACCTCTGTTCATGGGTATAACGAGTGATTTATTTCCTGGAATCAAGCCTCCCAATGCAGACTACAGTGTAAGTGTGCTTGTAACTATTCCTTGGTTGTAATCATTGTGGGTGGCTTTGTGTTGTTTTCTTTTTAATCAGGTGTAACTAATACAGTTATTTGCGACTTTTTGCAAGATAAGGAAAATTACTCAATGTTTTCAGTGAAACAGAACAGATACAAGAATTTACTTTGGTACTGAGTATTACTCACATCTGAGTTTCCTTACATCAGGAAGGGTTATGTGAGGCACCCTACAGATTGGAAATTGGTCTGTAGATTTACCACATTTTAGGGTCTTGTGCTGATTTCTTTCCCAATTTTTGGACATGATTAATTGAGATTAAGCTTTGTGTTTGTTTTCTTTTGTTCATAGCAAAAATTAAAGCATAACTTCTTTGTAGGAGCGTTGTTGGGAAAGAGGATAAGCATGTTGGAAAAGATAAAATAGATTAACTTTTTAAAAATTTCCAGTACCTACTGGAGTCTTGTTAAAAGCACGTTGTTCCAAAGCACACTGTTGGCTTTCTGATGGTGGTGTACCTTCCTCTCAAGATAAAAATTGTTCTTAAATCCTGCATATCAAGTACAGAAGTGATTTATTTTTTTCCAGGGATATTTGCTGTATTCTGAGTAATGGTATTTCAGTTATTAATTAATTTGAAACCCTTCTTGATAACCATAAACTCTTCTACTGCAGTCCGAGAAAATGATTTAAATTGTAGTGATGAGAAGATTATGATCTGTTTTGATTTTAGGATTTTCTGGAATGTGCCAGTGAATGTTGCATTCGACATAATGTCCAACCTGTAAAAACTTTTATAGAGAAAATGATACAGACGTATGAAATGATGATTGTTAGACACGGGTAAGTTTGTCATTGCTGTTTCCCAAGCAGCTTTTGTTGTAATTTTGGCTTATACCATAGTGGTTATTTACATCAAATATAAAAGGTTGTAAGGGTAGCAGAATGTTTTGGAACAGTTGGTCACCAATACTCACTGCTTTTCCACGTACCAAAATTCTTGTAAATGCATGTCTGGGGAATTGTACCGCTCTTGGTATCAGAAGTAGCCTCACCTGTGTAATGATTTTAGGTGTGGATATCCGTACGGTGAAGACTTAGGACTGTAAATGTTTGCCTCTATTAAAATATTAGTTATCAGATCTCTCCAATTTTATTCCTAGCTTTTATTACTGAATAGCAACTGTGTGGAGAAAATATATACAAGATTATATTAGTCTTATGATTATTAATATTCAGCTCATTAATTAATCTTTTAAGTGTGATGTTGTTATATTCACATTCCTCTGCTGGGTGACTAAAAAGTTATTTTGAAATGTGGATGAAGATGGTTTGAAATGTATTTGTGTGTGTTCGTGTAGTACATGTTCCTATTGTTCGTGTTTTTCCAGAACTTTGTTATAGACTGGCTAGTCAGAAAAGAAACTAGAAAGTAATCTTTGACTTGGCAAATGAATGAATTAGTGTGGTGGTAAATCTGTGTTTTAGAAGACAACAGTGGCTGTGCAATTAGATTTGCAGGTGCAAATAAAATGGTTTTGCCTAAATGATGTTTCCTATATACAAACTGATTTACTTGCTCTGCTTTTTGAAAATTAGGTGAAAATGAGCTTTAAGCCTATGGATGATGCTGTTGGCCATTGTGTGGTCTGTAAAAGTCTAAATTGCAAGACAAATTTATTAATAGTGTGGTTTTTTTTTTCCATATAACAGCTTTATGCTGGTAGGGGAATCTTTTTCTGGGAAGACCAAAGTTCTACATGTGTTGGCAGATACACTGTCTCTTATGAAAGAGCGTGGTTATGGTGAAGAAGAAAAAGTAATTTTTAGAACTGTGAATCCAAAATCAATCACTATGGGTCAGCTTTTTGGGCAGTTTGATATGGTATCCCATGAGGTAATGTATGTTTTTAATACAGTGTATACTAATTGCTCAACTTTATCTGCTTCTTCCTCTCACCTGCTGTGGCTTTCATGGGGTTTGTATGAATGCATTTGTATGTGTTCTACCTTCAGATTAATTCATGGTGGCATTCCACAGATGTGTGCAGGGGCAGGAAAGGCAGTTTACCAGGCTCCTGCTTCTAGTTTTTAAGTCCCAATTCCAGACCACATTTCTTCATCCGTTCCCTGCCTTCCAAACAGTGTTTATAGGGCTGTGCTATAAATTAAATTAGTGGTTTGGTTGTAAGAAAAAAGCAGCAAACACACAGTATAGATTCAAGACTAGGAGCTAATAATCCTATCTCTTTTTTTCTGCTTTGGAGTATTTCTAGTGCTTTCTTTTTTTCCTCCCTTTTCTTGTATGTGTCAGACCTCCATTATTTTGCTTTGTAAACCACTGAATTCACAATTTTATGATTTGAACACAATTGTAATTTTTATTTTAGGTAATACTTTTATGGCTTGTTTTACATTAGTGTATAAAAAATGCAGTACCAAGTGTGTATGCAGTTGTATAGGTTTACATACGCAAAAAAAAAAAAAGGCAATACTGTTCTGAGGGTCATTATCCTAATACAGATGCATCCATGCTAGGAAATCATACCAAACCTAACTGTATTCATTTCTCTGTGTATTCCTAACCAGTATAATCAAAGTAATGCAAAACCTATCTAGCAAAACTTAGGAACTCATGGGTCCCCAAATGTGAAACTTAGGTTTGGAGAAGAAACAATGTGAAGAAGTGAATGTGAAACAGTGAAACTTAGGATGAGTCTGGGGAGAAACAGATGCAAGACAGAGCAGAAGCACTTCTGCATTTCTGTAAATTGAATTGCCGGTCTTCTGTTTGTTATCTTTTTTTCAAGTGAAAGAACCACTCTTTTAAAATACACTGATGTTGCATGACTATCAGTGAAAGTAGTTATGTTCTGCTCTCTGCAGAACAAGAGAATAATTAGAAGTGAGGAATAATGAAAAGGAAATTGAAGGTTTTTCTGTTACTTCTAGTTTAAATTGAACTATGTATACTATGTTTTACTTGTCATTCCTACATTCTCCTCCTCTAGTGGGCAGATGGTGTAATTGCTAATACTTTCCGAGAATTTGCATTGTCTGAGACTCCTGAACGCAAATGGGTTATCTTTGATGGCCCAATTGATACTCTGTGGATAGAGAGCATGAACACGGTTCTGGATGACAACAAAAAGGTATCAGTCAGATAATCATCAGAAATAAATGCCTAAATAAACTAATGTGACATTTTGAAAATAATATTCTACATACAAAACCACATGCAAACAGCAGCACATGGCATTTGAAGAAAGCAAATTCGGGGTGGCTTTGGTAACAAGTTGTAAGCTTTTTTGATTTTTTTTGTTTGTTTGTTTTTTTAATTTATTGGAATCATAATCACAGAATCAACTCATTGCTGTAAGACATTAAATGTATAGTATTTACTTAATGCCATATTGTAAGTTTGTAACATAAATATTTGAAATGTAAAATTAAAAAAATACACTTAATTATATTTCACATGAATTCCACAGTTTCAATAATTGCACAAACTTAAGCAGTTACATTTAAAGACAATCCCAAGACACAAAGGATTATATAAGTTCTGGATGATATTGTGTCAAAATACTCAAACTGGACTTTTATTTTAATAAGTAGGAATGGCGAGTCTCCAGCTAGTATGCTTCAGTATTAGCAACAATAGCAGCAGATATTCTTTCTCCTTTCTGCTTGCTGTCTTTTCTTTATCCTGTCATATGCAAGATTGATAGTTACCTGTAATGACCTACTGATGGGATGATGTGGAGTACTATGGTTGAAGTAAAGAATTTAGCTGAAGCTTGAAAAAAAAGTTATTGCTCCAAGTGATAAAAAATTTTATGTGATTGACTTCGCCTTTGGTTATGCTTGGTGTTGCTGAAATTCATGTAGAACTCTCTTGTGATAGGAAGTGTAATTTACAAGTAATTTTTTTTTCTTAATCTTGTTTGTGATTATTTTTTATTATTATTAAAGCTTTGTTTGATGAGTGGGGAAATCATCCAAATGTCCCTTCAGATGACTCTTATTTTTGAAACAATGGATCTTTCCCAGGCATCAGTAAGTTTTGTATTTAATGAAAACGTAAAACTAAGTTCAATATATTAAATGTATAATAAAATGAGTTTACTTTTTTACCTTAGCCTGCTACAGTCAGTCGTTGTGGCATGATTTATTTGGAACCTTCTCAACTGGGCTGGAGACCGCTTGTTACTTCTTGGTTGAGTAAGCTGCCTGAACCTCTTAACTCAAAGGGACATCAAGATCTTCTGCAGGGACTTTTTGATTGGTTAATACCACCAGCATTAAGACTCCGTCAGAAACGGTGCAAGGTATTTTTTGCCATTCTTTCCTGCAGCAGCTAGGTGGCCATTTCTGTCCTGTTACCCTTGGTAGGGAGGGACTATTCTCTTGTGACAAGCACAATTGGAATGAATATGCAGCAGCCTCCTGTTGTTTTAGGAGGGGCAACTCTTGGGTCCAATTTGGAAAGTTAAAATGAGGATGTTAGGTAAGACTTGTATTATAAGTTGATCATAGTTTACACCTTGTTCTTTTCAAAAGTAAAGTACTGAGTGGAAAATCTTCCCAACAGAATTTTGTACCTTTTTTTTTTTTTCTTTAAAGACGTCATGTTGAATAGGGAGGTACTTTTTTTAAGTGTTAGGTGAAAAGTACATGTAGCTCCTTGCAAACTCTGTGTGATACAGTGATCAGGCTGTTGCTCGTGTATTGCTGTAGTTACTTCTGTGGACGTTTTTGTTTAAGATGTCTGATTGTAGTGGTCATGTGGGATCCGTGAACATGGCTAACAAGTCAAAAGTCTTGATGTTTCAAGGACAGAGAGGGACAAATGATCTTTTGAATAAAAGTCAGTGTAAACCTTGCCTTCAAATATTTGTTCAGAAGTAGTTATTTTAGTATTTTAGCTCCAAAAGATAAACTAACTGAACACGTGAAGTATAATACCCATTCTTTTGTATCTCTTAGGAACTGGTACCTACAAGCAATACCAATGTTGTAGTAGCTCTTACACGGCTTTTTGAAATGTTGATTTGCCAAACTGTGCAAGAAGACCCCACCAACAGAAATATCCGTGCCTGGATTATGGTTGGTTTTTAACTTGTAGAAAAATATATATATCTGTTTCTGCATATGCCAGTCTTAAAAAATAATTGGACTAATCAAAACAAATTTAATTTGGAATAAGAGACATGAAACAATTTTGCTACCTCCTTGCTCTCTGCCCTCCCAAACTTTGGAGATTGCCTAGGTGAGACATAAGTCTTACAAGTAACAAATATGATTAAGTATGTTACTATTTTTCCAATTAACTGGAATAAATAGTGTTTTTATTAAATGTGCTTTTTAACTAACTGAGTAACTAGCTAAAACAAAGTGTCTTGTTTTGCTTAAAGGAATGTAATACTGATTGGCTTGTTTGAGCAAAATTTCCTAGGGAAGAGTGTTTTCTGAGAGTTCCTTTAGTTGCACACTCTGTCTGACCTTATATAACTGTTCTTATGAAAAACTGAAGAAAATAGAATGTAAAAGTATTTATTTAAAATTGAATTAGAAAATTCAATCCTGGTTTGCAATTAGAAAATCCTGAGACCAAATGATTGAACTCTTCTCAGGCTTTGTCATATAACATATTGCTTTAGTCAGTAACCTTTACTGAATCTCTTTAGACCGGGGCTATTCAAGGGTAACTTGTAACACCTATCTGGTTAACAGTATTTTTCAGAATTATGTTTGTTAATTAGACTGTACAAGGTTCATACAATACGTCAACTTTTTAGAGAGTTGCTCATCTTTTTGCCCTTGCAGGGTTGCTTTGCTTTTGCCACAGTCTGGTCCATTGGTGGAACTTGTGACGGTGATGGCAGGATAGTTTTTGATAATTTCTTGAGGGAAACTTTGGCTGGGAAATCTGGAATAAATCCTGTACCAACGAGTGTGGGAAAATGGGAGTGTCCCTTTGAAGAGAAAGGCTTGGTCTATGACTATATGTATGAGGTATGATTGATTGCTTCTGCATTGACTGAAGTAGATTCTTACACCATGAATGGAAAGAAAATACAGCTATATGGATATTTTAACTTTACAAAGCTTGTTGGATGTTGTAGAGTGTTAGTGTTGGATTAAATCTCCCAGTGCAGTTTTCATTTATTTTTCTTTTTTGAATATTAATGTGCTGACCAGTTTTGTTTTGTTTTTTTTTTAGAAAATACCAAGATGTGCGCATCAGTTATATTTGTACTATTGCCACGTTATAGTTATTCTGTAGCTAAAGCTCAGCTGATAATCCACATCTTTCCTTCTATATGAAACTAGATTTGAGTCTGTCTAGAAAGAAAACAATATATTGAGCTAATTGGTAGTTTGTTTATGTTACAGTTTTGTTTATAGTACCACTAGAAATGTTAGATTATAATTACACTTTTTTATTTTTGCATATGTTCTAGGGGGTGTTTGTATGTTTTTATTTGTTTGTTTTGGCTGAACAAAATACTTAATAAAAGAAAGGAGTCTAAGCTTACCAATGTACTTCAACATTTTATTAGAGAGATAAAGCAAACTAAATATATGAACTTCTGAGACATTTAATATTAAGTATTTTATTAACATTCATTATTTACATTTTTCAAAAGTGAAGTAGCAGAGAAAACCTTCCATATGTATAGAAGTAACACCATTCTATTTTACATCTGTGTTTTTTCCTAGCTGAAAGGCAGAGGATGTTGGGTTCATTGGAATGGATTTCTTAAAAATATTAATTACAGTGATAAAAATGTGAAGATTCAAGATATTATAGTCCCAACTGTGGATACAGTCCGATATACCTATTTAATAGAGCTATTCATTACCCATGGAAAGTAAGTTATGTCACTTCAGTGCAAATTTCTGAAATATTAGTCATAAGTAGAAATATCTCTTATTCTTTCCATTGACTTAATGGGTTTTATCAAGCACTCAAAGTTAGTTTGGCCTGTTAAAGATCAATATTTCGTACAAACAATACAATTTGCTGCTTTAAAGTCTGTTTGTGTTTCTTTAATGAAGCCTTACTATAATCCAGTTTTAGTGTTCTGATGATGACTCCTAGGACAGCCCAAAGAGGTTTTGTACCTTCTTTCTTCTTTGGTAACTCCCATGTGTGTTCATACATACTCCGAAGCCAGTAGAATGAGGGAATAAGAAATGTCTCTTTCTCTTTGTCCCCTTTGTCATCTTGGTGGGAGCAAACTAAAATTATGAGAAGGTTATACGAATAGGTTAAAACATTTTAGTTTCTTCCTGAGGCATGTAATGTTTTTAGAGGTAGAACAACAAGTTAGTAAAACCTTTGACTTCTATTCGCGATTAGTTTATAGTTTGTTAGATTTATTGAGTCTGTATGCTTCCTTTATTTCTTTGTGAAGACCGCTACTTTTAGTGGGACCAACGGGTACTGGGAAATCTGTATATGTCAAGGACAAATTAATGAACAACTTGGAAAAGGAGCGCTACTTTCCCTTCTTCATTAATTTTTCAGCTCGAACCAGTGCCAATCAGACCCAGGTTAGTAGAACAGATAATGTATGTTTCAAAAAGGTAACATATATATCAATATTTAATCTATGTTTTGAATATTCCTGTCTGCATTACAGAACATTATTATGGCCAGACTGGACAAGAGGCGCAAAGGAGTCTTTGGCCCTCCAGTGGGAAAAAAGTGCATTATTTTTGTAGATGATATGAATATGCCTGCTCTGGAGAAGTATGGTGCACAGCCTCCTATAGAACTTTTAAGACAATTCTTTGACCATGGATTTTGGTAATTATTTGAAATACAATTGAAACATTTTGTGGCTGCATTTCCTGCTGCAGTTATTTATTTACTTGAATTTTACTTTCAAAACTTTTTTGAAGTACTTTGTAAGTGTTAAGATAGCTTTAGTTTATATAAAAATGTATTATTTACAGTTGAAGCAACTTCTGTGTTGCTCTTTAAGTGGCTTTTCAATTTAGGAAATCAATCATCAGAATTGTTTGGGATTTTTTAGAAGGTCTTATTGCTGAACTTCAGCACTATTTGTATATATAAATAAAATCATTCTTTTACACCTGGATTTTTTTATGTCTGCATTTTTCATTGGCTTTATTTTTGCAATGCAGTTCCGTGTTTCTTTCCTTTCTCTTCCTCCTCAGAGTGAATTGGCAGTTGCATATAAAAATAGATATGCAATTGTGTAAAACTACTGATTTTACTTATTGCATTGTTTTTTACTGTTATCCAAGATCACAAATATACTTTTTTTAACAACATTTTGAAATAATTTTTTAAAATAACAATGAAATCGGATCTCGTAGTAGGCACACAGGAAAATAAGCTAAAGGTCTTCCCTGCTTTTGAGGTTTTTTGGCTCTGCTTACATTGGAAGATTGGGACAGGTGGTCTCCTGAAGTCCCTTCCAGCCTGAATTATTCTGTGATTCCAGGCACTTTTTAAATACTGTTACTTTTGTGATTTCAGGCTCAAATATCTGTTGCTCTTGAATAGAGATAATCTGTCTTGCCACATTACAGTTTTAAATATTTGTCTCAAAATTTTGTGTCAGGTTTTATGTAATCCAATTTAAACAAATAATCTTTCAAGCCAACATGATGTGTTGAGAATTAACCAGGGCAGAGTTGTAAGACTAGTTGGTTTTAGTTTTGGAGCTTTCTGGGGTTTTTGTTCATTTGTTTTAAAAAATATAAAGTATAGAAAATGTGTGTAGTGTATTTTTAAGCATGCAGATGCATTCTTATGCATGCAGATAATACTCTAACATAGATGCATCTAAGCTGTAACAAATGTGTTATATTTGTAACTATCTACATGTCACATTGCAATTTCTTTTGAAGGTATGATTTAAAGGACACATCTAAAATTACACTTGTTGATGTACAGTTACTTGCTGCCATGGGGCCTCCAGGCGGTGGGAGGAATCCTGTTACTCCTCGATTTTTGCGACACTTCAACATTTGCAGTATTAATTCTTTTAGTGATGAAACAATGGTCCGCATCTTCTCTACTGTAGTGGCTTTCTACCTACGGACTAGTGAATTTTCTTCTGAGTTCCTCACGATTGGAAATCAAATTGTCACTGCCACTTTAGAGGTAAGAGGCAAATACCTTCATGGAAGTTTCCTTTAATTTGTTCAGTAGAGTTCCCCTGGCTCTACAATGTTTTAATTGGTAGAGATTTTAGATATTTTGTTCCTTATTATTTTTAATATACAGCCTCATCTCTTTGATAAAATTGTCTTAGTTTTATTGTTGCAATAACTTTCTTATTCTAGGAAAATTGTCTTTGAATTTGTGTTAGTTCTGCTTATACCCAAGGACGTATTTAAGACCAAATTCATCTCATTCCAAGGACCTGCAGAGCTAGTATTTCAGAACTATTGTTAGACAATACATTCAATGTATGAATCACAAGACTGATTGACTACTACCACTAGAAATTTTTTGAAGGTTCAATTAATTTTTCCAAAACAAACAAACAAACAAAAAAGTAATTTGCAAGTTTTGCTTCTTTAAACAGAAAATAATAGTAGCAGCTACTAGTAATTTGAATGTATCTGATATATTCAGAGGACTTAGAGATCTTTAGACATTATTAGGATTTATTAAGTGTGAAATGTTTTTCTTGTAGAAACACAATTTTAGAAGACATTTAAGATTTATTATAATAATATAGTTGGTGTTACTGGTTTGTTGATGTTGTTCTTTTTTGTTATTATCTTAAGGTGTATAAGAAAGCCATCAAAAATCTTTTGCCTACACCAGCCAAATCTCATTATACATTCAACCTGCGAGACTTTTCACGTGTTATCCATGGCTGTTTGCTCATTAAGAGAAAATCAGTTGAAAGCAAACACGTAATGATTCGGCTGTTTGTACATGAGGTATTTCGTGTCTTCTATGACCGTCTAGTGGAAGACAGTGATAGAGCCTGGTTGTTCAATTTAATGAAAGATATTGTGAAAGAACATTTCAAAGAAGCATTTGATTCCGTTTTTGCACACCTGAAGCAAGGAAATACACCTGTGAGTATCACGTTTAACCTGTTGCAAGGAATTGATTTCATTATAAATTTAGGACCAGGAAGCTTCTCAATCAATTTGGATCAAATGTGCTTGAAAATCTGAGCTGAATTGGTCAACATGGCTTCTTTGGGAAAAAAAAAAGAGCAAAAATGTTTGGAAGGGTTTAATCATTTTATATAAACATCCTTTTCAAAAAATACTTGATTTAAAATGTGAGTGAACTTATTACTTGTCCATAAAAGACTTTTGTGTATCTGATAGTGAAACAAAACTTTGTTTCTTATTAATGAAAAAAATAGTGCAACACTTTTCAGATTTACCTAAAACCTTCTGAGTATTTATATCTTACATAATTTGATTTATCAAGCATAGTGTTTCAGGAAGCTCCTAGGTATCTGCACATAGAAATAAAGCATCCAGTTAATCAAGTGGATCAGCAGAGCAAATGTTTAAAAAATGTCACATCTTTTCTTGGAGATGTAGCAGCACATACTGAATCTTTGGGCAATGGGAGATAACAGAAACAGACAGAGCAATTTATAAATCGCTACCACAACAGTAGCTGGGATCTGTGCATAGTGTTGTGCCTGCAGGGAGAACTACAACTATCAATACTCTTAAATGGATTTCCAGGAACCTGATTTATAGGATAAAGAAACATTCCCTTTTGAAATTTAGCCTGTGACTGAGTTACTGTGTGGCAAACAGCATTCCGTAATAATTATGAAATTTTAGGATTTAAAATGTATGATCATGTTATACTGTATGCCTTGTCTTCCTTTTTTCTGTTTTTCTTTATTTCATCCCCTGTCATTTCATTAATGTATAGAAGAAATAACTTTGTGGTCTTAGTTACCCATTTCATAATATTTTGAAAATTGCTGAACATGCATCTGTGCAAATTTGGTGCAATCCTGAAGGTCATGATTACGAGACTGTTAATGGCTATTTGAGCCAATTGTATTCCAAGAACAAATTAAGAATAAGTATACTGTTTAATGCAGGAAATACAGAATTTTGAGGTGGGTGTTGTCTGTGAGTCCAAATATTTCAGAATGCTTCTTCTCATGTCTTGAGTATTTGTCTAAATTCTTGTTTTCTAAAATTCCAGTGAGGAATATGTTCATTAATATTAAAGTTTACTACATAATTTGATGAATATTTACCCTAGGTAACAGAAGAAAACATGAGAAGTTTGGTTTTTGGTGACTACATGATTCCAGAACTTGAGGGAGATGAAAGACTTTATGTTGAAGTTCCAAGCATTCAGCTGTTCAGTGATGTTGTGGAGCAGTGTCTGGATGAATATAATCAAATCCACAAAACGAGAATGAACCTTGTAGTTTTCAGGTGCATACAATCTGTATTATTAGGAGCTTGAAGCAGTAGTTGATAATTCCGTATATCCAATTTTGTGAGATGCTTTGTGTACATCTCCTCCCCTTTATGTGTCCACAAAAGCGTTTCTGGTGTTACACCTCTTTTCAATAGATATGAACTGATTATTCTCTTATGCCTCTGCTTTTTATATCCAAAAGTAGATAATGACAAGTTTTTCTCCTAAGGGCTTTTGAATGTATTCTTTGGATGTTAAAGAAACATTGTGCATCAAATCAGGTGAGTGCTCTATTTCTGCTAGGCCTCTATTACCCTTGAAGATGGATATCAGTTTTGTCTGCAGCCGCTGGACTTTCATTTTGCCAAGGACAAGGATTCTAATGTTGTGAGGTGCAGAGTGAAATATAGCACAATCATAGCTGTCTGTCTGCTCTGTTATGCAGCACAGCTGTGCCCCACTTTGGGGCACGTACCCAGCCTGGTGCTGCAGCTAATCCTGTCAAATTTTAGTCTCTGCAGGCTGCTATTGTTACCTTGACTTGGGATCAGGCAGAGCTACAGCTGAGACAGGAGGTCACAACTCTTTCCTCCTCCCTGTTGCTAGAGATTATTGCCTCTTCATATTTGCCAGTGTAACTTGGCATGTAGATGCTTCATGAAGGTGATTAGGGTTAGTTTAAACTCTTCTAATAGCAGCTTGTTTCAGTCTAGGTCATTTTGACAAGCTGGATTTGTGAGTACCTGTATATACAACTATGCTGGGAGTTTGAAGAGCTGGCAGCCTCTGATCAGAGGCCACTTCCTGAGAGTAGAAGCAATATCCCAGTTACTGCACAGCAGCCAGGAAAGCATGTCTGTAGCCTTACGGTCCAATCTCATGGATAACTTCTGGATTTGCCTGCTTTATTTTTCGAACCAATCAAAATAAACAAGCATTGATCTTTGAAATGCTTTAACCTTTTTTTGAGGTTAAAAGAGGTTTGTTGGTATAACCTGTTTTCCCCCAGTTGTACCTTTTAAAAAGTATTAAACTGTTACACTTCAAGAAAGTTAAAACTGATAATACTGTTAGGATTTAGAAGTAAAGAATTTCTGTTGGTTTTCTTTTTCTTCGAAACTTTTATCCATACAGTGCTCCTGTTCTCACCACTGCCCATTCCTTTCAGTAATTTGTAGTCATTTGTGATTTAGCTAAATTCGTGTAGTAGAAGAGTTGAGTTTTATTTTGTGGTGCGTACCCACTCCCTTTCTTCCTTTCCCCACCCCACCTTCAGAAATTTGTTTTGGAGATGCTACCTCTATACTTGTTTCACAGATTTATAGGTGCACAAATGTATACGTATTTCTGCCATTCTGGTAATCAGCACATTTCAAATACAGGTATATGTTGGAACATTTGTCCCGTATAAGCCGTATTCTGAAGCAGCCAGGGGGTAATGCTCTGCTGGTTGGAATGGGAGGAAGTGGACGTCAGTCTTTGACTCGTTTGGCAGCATTCATGGCAAAAATGTGTGTTTTTCAACCAGAGATTTCTAAGACCTATGGTACAAATGAGTGGAGAGAAGATCTGAAAGTGAGTATTAATAACCTGTCTGCAATTTGACTTAATTTTGAGGAAGGATGATTTGGAATGTACAATATTTTAACTGTCTTGCATTTTTAGTCTCTTCTGAAGGACACAGGTGTAAAAGGCTTGAAAACTGTATTTATAATCACAGATACACAAATTAAAGAAGAAAGCTTTTTAGAAGATGTTGACAGTGTCCTCAACACTGGGGAGGTACCCAATCTTTTTGCAGCAGATGAAAAACAGGAAATTATAGAGGTACCTTTAGAAATTAATGTCCCTCCCTTGTAAGCAATTTTGTTGGTTCGGTGTAAAGTGTGGCTTTTTGGCACTTAATTCTGTGACTTTTTTTGGAGACCTTAGATCAATCAGCCAGATATTAGTAAACTTATGACGTAGCTTATGCCTACTGCTAGCTTTAATTCTGACCTGGCATTCTATTCACAAACAGATTAAGTTGTGAAGGTAGGGAACCTTTATTGTTCACAAATACCCTTTGGCCATAGTCATTTTTTGCAGTGTATAGTGCAGAAGAAGAATGTACATCAGAATGTTTTCATTGATCAGTTAAGGACAAAGACATTTTTTGAGAAAACGCAGCCTGCCTTTGTCACTAGACTCTTGCTGGCTAGGGCACTAGGGCATTTTTAGACAGAATTTCGTAATCGTGACATTTCTACTTGGGGATGGGTGCTTCATTTAAATAAGGTCCATCAAAATATTTCTACTTTTAGTCTATTTCAACTAAACTAATCTTTGTCATTTATTTTAATTGCTTGATTATAAAAAGCATATGTGATTTTATGGAAGAGTAATTTGATTTCTAGGGGTTTATAGTCAGTATTTCATGGATTGTTAATTAATTGAGGCTAGAATAGAATAGAATAGAATCATTAGGGTTGGAAGAGACCTCAAGGATCATCCAGTCCAACCGACCCCCCCCCACAACTATTACCCACTAAACCATGTCCTTCAGGACTGCGTCTAACCTTTCCTTAAATACCCGCAGGGACGGTGACTCCACCACCTCCCTGGGCAACCTGTTCCAACGCCCGACCACCCTTTCCGAGAAGAAATTTCTCCTAATCTCCAACCTGAACCTCCCCTGGTGCAACTTGCAGCCGTTCCCCCTAGTCCTGTCACTAGTTATCTGCGAGAAGAGGCCAACCCCCAGCTCACCACAACTCCCTTTCAGGTAGTTGTAGAGGGCAATAAGGTCTCCCCTGAGCCTCCTCTTCTCCAGACTAAACAAGCCCAGTTCCTTCAGCCGCTCCTCATAAGACCTGTGCTCCAGACCCTTCACCAGTTTTGTTGCCCTTCTTTGGACACACTCCAGGGCCTCAATGTCTTTCTTGTGGTGAGGGGCCCAAAACTGGACACAGCACTCGAGGTGCGGATAATAGTATCTATATGAAGTAGTCTTTAGTTTCAAATCTAGAGGTTTCTTCTTGTTTTGAGAGATTATTGATTTTGATAAATGAATGAGTGGAATATGTTTTGATGTTCAAAACTTAAATCTTCCTCTCCAATTAGATAAATACAGCATATTTTAGTATACTATTAAAGATGGAAAAGTTCTTAGTAAGTGAATGTCTTGAAATGTTGTTTAGGGGACTTATTTGGCACTTAACGTGTAGATGAGGAGAAAAACATTCGCTTTTCTGATAGTGGCTTTCTGTAATGAGAGTAATAATTTGCCTCATCTGTTTGTATCTCCTAATTCTTTGAGTGACTGATGATTGATTGTAATTAAGTGTGATAGTTGTATTTATCATTAGAAGGCTTTAGCTCTTTTTCTTGAGGGAGCTAATTATGAATTTTGATTTTTTCAGCATGTGTCTTAACCCTCTGTCTCATCTTTAATGTGTCTTATCCATCTGGAACTCCTCTTGGGATGGATTTTTAGGTTTTGTTCTGATGTATTCTTAGTTGCTCAAAGCAGTAGATGATCATTTCTAGAATGAGTTGTCAGGGTCACAGATAAATATTGTAATCCTATTCTCAAAAACTGTTTACTTCTTGTTCTGTTTTTCTAATTTGTTCTAGCTGTTTCATTTATCAATGAAAATTTTTGGTTTTTGGTGATGCTATCATTAACAGGATTGCTACAGGACTTCAGAAGTTCTTAATGAGAAGTTATGTAACAGCTTTTACCCTATTTATTATTCCTAAGGGTGTTCGTGGAATAGTTCAGGCTGGCAATAAACATGAAGAACTCAGTCCCTTGGCCTTGTTTGCACGTTTTGTGAACTGCTGCAAAGAAAATCTCCATATTGTGGTAGCATTCAGCCCAATTGGAGATGCTTTTCGCAATCGCCTGAGACAATTTCCCGCACTCATCAACTGCTGTACTATTGATTGGTTCCAAGTATGTGAAAGTATTTATATTGTTTCCTCAACAAACTACTTCAGTGTTCTAACAATCTATATTTTCATGTCCTGTTACATTTTCTCTTATCTTCTCTATAGAATTACTCCATGTTTTTCCAATTTTTAAAATAGCATAAGCCTTTTTGTAACATTTTGGAAACTCTTTGATGTGTGGTCTCAGTATTTCTATGACTAAACAAACTTTAATTTTGTTCCTACAAATTTTACATTTCTGAAGTAATGAATAGTCTCAATTTGGTGATTTTTCATTTTATCACATAACATATATGTTTTAAAGGTCTAGAGAAACCATTTCAATGTGATTGTAAAATTATCAGAATCTCTGCTGCCTGTTAAGCAGATCATGCATCACGGGAATGACTAGCAAGTACAAGTCCTGTTGTTCATCAGTAGATTTTTTTATAGCAGAATAAAACTTGGAAAATTACTGTAGTTAATAATCCTTGATGTAAATGGTGTTACTCTCAATAAAGTGCAGTTAGCTCTGTAGCTTGGCATGGGGCTGACATCAATTAATTTTTCTGCCAAAGGATGACACAGACACAGAAATGTTTGGATAGAATGGCAATATGTGGCTTTTAACTACAACATCAGCTAGGAGGTGCCAGAAAACATTGCATGGGTAGTGAGCTCGCTGCCTGATCTAACCCTTATGTCAGCTCATTGTTCTTGAGACATAGTTGGGACTAGTGTGTCTCATTCTGCTGTGTTGAATGGTATAAATTGTTTTTTAAGTATGAAGACTTCTAACAGCTTTATTTTACAAATTCTTCTCCCCTCATTTCTCCCGCAGCCGTGGCCTGAAGATGCCCTTGAACGTGTGGCTAATAAGTTCTTAGAAACACTTCAGCTCACAGACAGTGAGCGTCAGGAAGTTGTGCCCATCTGTAAATACTTTCATACTTCAGCTTTGTCACTCTCTGTAAGGTCAGTCTGTTTCTTTTGAAAACAACTCATTAATTTATAGAAATACTAAGAAGGAAAAGATTATGCTGTTAAAGTAGTAAATTGAACAACAGAGAACTTTTTTAGAAGAAACAGTGAAATACTCGGTGATTGAGTTTCATTAATACTAATTTCTGTATTAAAAGTTAATGTGTACTATCTACCTGCATAAAAATGTTATATAAAATTGTCAGAATTGTGTACTATTATTTTTCAAAGTTACATAACTTTGCTAACAATAATTAAGCTAAAATAGAAAACAGAACTTAAAGGTACTCTTTTTTTTTTTTTTTTTTAA
>VWZZ01006371.1:634260-707295 GCA_013399095.1 Psophia crepitans | reverse complement strand
ATAGGTTCTTGCAAAGTCTGGGACGGCATAATTATGTTACTCCTACTTCTTATCTTGAGCTTATTGCTGCGTTTCGGAAACTTCTTACTCAGAAACGAGACACTGTAATGAAAGCCAAGAAGAAATACATGAATGGACTAGATAAACTAGCTTTTGCTGAATCGCAGGTGAGTTAGGACAAAAATGGAACTGGAAATGTTTGGCAAAAGCAGGTCTTTTCTTAGAGAAGTCAGTCAAAAGTGTTTCTTCAGATTTTGTTTAGCTCAATCTTCTACAGTAAACTACAAGAAATGTATTTTACCTTTTCTTTCCTACAGTCATAGCAGTTGTGCTAGAGGCCACAGGCCTGCAGGCAGGTACTGCTAAGCAGTATGTGAAAAGAGCTTCCCCCTCCTGAACGGTTAATAGGTGACTGTAAGTGAAAGTAGGTCTTAAAATTAAAGATTGTACATGAGATAAAAATGAGTCTCTGAAGTGTTCTGATTTGAAAATGAATGTTATTTCCTCTGATCAATAAATTAGTCCTTAGGTAAAATCTAGATCTTACAGAAATTGTTGGAAATTGCACTTATCACTTCTGAATTCTACCTGATTCTTTTGCATGTGTATAGGTTGGTGAGATGAAACAAGAACTAGTTCAGCTGCAGCCTAAACTGGAAGAGGCTAAATTGGATAATGCAAACATGATGAAGGTAGAGTTATACAAATAGAACTTTGTGTTTTTTCATGTAAGCATGTATTGTTTGTGTAAGATGCAGTGTCGGGATACACAGTCCTTGTCTAAGCTCCATGCTGAAGGATGTTAGAGGAACTGTCACGCTGCTGGTTAGACTGGCTTTGCCAAGATCATTCACAAACATTGCAAAACCCACAAATAGTTCATCAGCATGCAAAATAAACAAGAACAGTTTTGTCTGTCTTTGCACGTTCAGGGCTGAAACACTTGATTTTTAAAAGGATCCTAAAAAGGATTAGCTTCATAGAAATTTAGTGGAATTTAGGAACCAATCTTTTAGGTGCTTTTGAAATTTCTGACTTGCAAAAATACGCTTATCTGGTATGTTACTATTGCATCACAAAAAAAGGAAGATTTTACCGTCATTTTTATGCGCTTACTTCAAACTTGTAAGTGGTTTCACAGATACAGTGATAACGCTTCTACCTACTCTTACAAACCTCTAAGAAAACTAGATGTCCCTTCTGTAGAACTGAAAAGGAAGTACTGTGGATGAAAACTTGACTCATCACTGAGAAGAAAATAGGTTTCAATAGTCAATGTTACAGACTATGAAGCTATGAAAACTCACATAGAAGCTAGTAATTTTTTAGTTACAGTCTGATGCACAAACATGAAGAGTTTCTTGCCTCCTGAACTTAAAACACATTTTCAGTAGCTGTTACGGACAGTAATCTGATTTCATGCAGTTTACCTAGTGTTAATGCTCTGTGATGATGTTGTGTTATGCTAAGAAACAAGTTATTCCCTTAGTATAAAATGAAAATATATGAAAATATCAAAATGCTTCATTTTTCTCTTTTTATTTTACAGTATTCCATAAGTGCTATACTAGATAATTTCAGTTTATTTAGTCATTCACTGCTCAATAGGAAGCTCACCCATGTGCTTTTCTTTAGACTATAGAAATAGAATCTGCAGAAGTAGAACAAAAAAGAAAAACTGTAAAAGTAGATGAAGAAATTGCTACAGAAAAAGCTGAAGAAGCTCAGACATTGAAAAATGAATGTGAGAGTGACCTGGCAGAGGCGATTCCAGCCCTGGAGGCTGCACTTGATGCTCTTGACACTTTGAAGGCAAGCTGATCTAAACTTCAGCATTTGAAAGAGTTCACATGATGAAACTCTTCCATTTATTTAGGAAAGAATGTACTAAGATTAAAAGAATTTTAAAAGTCTTACATTTCCTCAGTTTTAGCAAAGGAGGGGACCTGCACAGTCATTGTTCGGTATATTTCCTCTTCATGTAATTGGAATATAAAGCGGGGAAGGCTGCATCTAAAACTTTTTATATTTGCAAGAAAGCCGGCTTGTGGGAAAAGTAACCAAAACCTGAGGTTACCAGCAGTGGTATCAGCTGAATTTCCTCTTTCAGCTGAGTTAATGTTGACAACCACTGTGGTTGTTTATGGCTAAGAATTATCTGGATCTTTGGTTTAAAGGTTTTGTCCTTGTTGTGACTTACACATGAACTGAAAGCCCTATTGTTGAGAAAGTCCTGCAGGAATTTAATATAGTAAGAGGTACTTCAGTAGGAGTTACGAAGTATATGAGATGCCTTAGATTACACTTACGGAAGTGTATTAAAAATATTCTGACCTGGACTTTTAAAAAATTATTTTAATTAATCATTAGCTTACAGTTACTAGTATTTATTTCATTTTTATTTCCCCAGCATAGGATACATTGATGGGTCTTGTTAATTGTCTTGCTAACACTGTATCATGCCTTCTAAAAGTCCTCTGTAACTATGTTCATTGGTAATGCTGTTATAATTCCCCCTTTTTTTCTGTTAGTTCAGTTATCTTAGTGGTGAGAAAGGCATAACATTTGTCATTTTTTTTTTAATGTGATTTTTGTTTCAGCCTTCTGATATATCAATTGTCAAATCAATGAAAAATCCTCCGTCTGGTGTCAAACTTGTCATGGCTGCTGTCTGTGTCATGAAAGACATAAAACCGGAAAAAATTGTAGATCTTTCAGGAAGTGGAGGCAAGGTAAAATTGCAGACACTAGTTTCAAATAAAAGTGTAATTCATGTTCTTCTCAACACAGAGCACTTGTTCAATAAACAAGATCACCCAAGATCCACTGAAGTAGGAAAGTACTTACATCCTCCATCCATTATTTTACTGAAAACTTTCAGAATTCCAAATTTTCTAAGTTTTGTAGTGTGTAAAGGCAACACACTTAATGTCCTTGACTTGCATATTGGTAAAATAGATAGCACGTGACTCTTCCTGGAGACACTGATCAATTTTTGGCTTTAAGTATGGTTTGGGGAAAATGTTTGATCTGATAGACTTTTTCCTTTACTGTCATCTCAAGAATATACAAGGTCATCAGTATTAAATATGCATGAGATTTAATTAAAAGAGATTTGTCTTTTTTTTTTTTTTTTTGTTTGTGTGTTTGTTTTAAAGCTTGAAAAGATATTTTCTACTGTGTTTTGTAGATTTTGGATTACTGGGCTCCGAGCAAGAAACTGCTTGGTGACATGAATTTCTTAAAAGATTTGAAAGAGTATGACAAGGACAATATTCCAGTAAGGCTTCTGTCTAATTTTCCAGTGACTTTTACCATGTAGACACTTTCTTGCAGGGAAAAAAAAATATAAAATTAGAAAATACTATATCAAAGGCCCCAAATACTCTTCCAGCCTCTGGCTGGAAGGACTTCCAAAGTTAAATGTAGTTTCTGTGTGTTTAGTAGCTTTCAGTGAATCTCTCTTCTGTAATTTCTCTAGTCTGCTTAAGCCCATGTATGCTTTCTGTATCTACAAAATCTTTTTACAAAGCATTCGATAGTCTACTATAAGTAGCTTTACTTTAAGCTGTTCTTAATGGCTGTTTCTAATTGTATTATTTTGATTGAATGAATGCTGACAAAATGGGTAATATTTTTAAGTGTGTTAGAAATTATACAATAAATGCAGAAATGTACTAGCTACATAACTTTAAAATATGACCATCTCCCCCAAAGATCTTACTGTCCAAGGGTGTGATTTTTGCTTCTTGCCCAGTTCAGAGGAAATTGAATATGCTTTGCGCTTTATAAAACTGGTCCCCAAAAGTAGGCACAAGCAATGTAACTCATTTAGATTTTGTCTTACATTAGTAGAAATACACTTCTATAGTGATCCCCCACAGGTGTGTGTTGAGAAAAGATAGCAAATAATGAACTTAGCATGTTTTGCACAAGGGACAGCATGAATTAAGTCTTCTGTGTGACTGTAATGCTCTTAGCACTTAGGTAGCTGCTACATGGAAGACATACCAAATGCCCAATTAGAAAGGATAAGGATAGGATTAGGGTGAAAACAGGAAAAAACCACAAAGCATGATAAAAAAAATCAAAATAAACATATGAACAATGGTTTCTACCACAATTAATACTGAGTAGTCTTTTCCTGTTTCATTGTGTAGAGAAACGGCAATCAATCAGTGTAATTTTAAAGTGTCAGCCACAAGATTTTGATGAGCTATGATGCTTTTCTTATCCAGGCAGCTGTCATGCAGAAGATTCGGGCTGAATACTTGACTAATCCTGAGTTTGATCCACAAAAGGTGGCTAAAGCTTCCTCGGCAGCAGAGGGTTTATGCAAGTGGATTATGGCAATGGAGGTGTATGACAGGGTTGCAAAGGTGTGGTTTTGATCCTAGTCCTTCAGTGCTTTGAAATCTTCCCTTTGCTTGGTATATTCACCCTAAGCATTGTATTTAATAATAAAGTTACAAAACTGTGCTTTATGCATTTGTGTATTGGTTGTAATTGAATAGGTGGTTGCACCCAAGAAAGATCGTTTAAGAGAGGCACAGCAGTCCTTAGCAGAGACACTGACACTCTTGAATCAGAAGAGAGAAGAACTTGCAGCAGTTGAAAATCGTTTGGCTGCTTTGGAACGAACCTTCACTGAGAAAACTGAAGAAAAGGCTCGTTTAGAATTTCAGGTTGATTTGTGTGCTAAAAAACTAGAACGAGCTGAGAAATTGATCGGAGGCCTTGGTGGAGAGAAATCAAGGTCAGGTTAAAGTTCAAATATCAGATACAACAGCCATTGTAGAAATAGAATTTGAACTTCAGTTCTCTGAGCTTTTAATGCTGTATTGAGGACTGTACTGCTGAAGAGTATCTGGGCCCCTGAAAAAAATTGTTTGCAATGTAAAATACAGGCAGCAACACTGGGAGAATTGTAGAGAAAGTCTTCAAAATGAGAATAAAATACATAAACGCAATGTCCTTACTCTTCACCTGAAGTTAGGATCAACAACAACAAAAGGTTGATTTTTATCATTGATATTATTAATGTGGAGGTTTCAGCACTATGTTTTTCTATTTTTTCTGCTTGTCATAGATGGAATAATGCTGCACATGATCTTCAAGACACGTATGATAATTTGACTGGAGATGTTCTGATATCAGCTGGTGTGATAGCCTATCTGGGAGCTTTTACTGCTGGATTTCGACAAGAATGTACCAAAGATTGGAGCAAGCTGTGCAAGGTTAGAAACTTACCTTAGATTTAAGTAAGTGTTTGCTTTTTTCCAGACCGCTCAAAAGACTTCAAAAGTCCCTTGGTGTTTAGTATTAGCCTAGTAAAACTCGTTAAGATGAATGGGCTAAAATCTGCTGATCCAGTATTCTATGAATTTGAATTTAATTAAATCAGTAAATTTACCCTAGACTTAAAGTAGCATATCAGAAAGAAGAGCACGTCATTGGCTTTATAAGGCTTGATTATTACTTAGAGAAAATTCTGAGATTTTATTTATCTTGCCTTTAAATGAAAGAATTAACTTTAAAATGCAGTTTTGTATAATGTGAAAACATTTCTATAATAACACCAGTACATATTTATATCTTAATTAAATTGTTGATTATGCTGTTTGCAAAGGGACAGTTCCAAGATGCTTATACTAATGCCATAATTCATGAATCAAGTGATTTGAAGTCACTGATTCTTACTGTTTGATGTCAGTCACAAGTCAGCATTGGATTACTGTATTGAGTTAATGGATGATACAGTCATTAGATGATTTCCAACTGTGTGTGTGTTTCTTAAGCTAATGCATTGTCATAACTATGTAACGAAATGCCTATGTTTAGAATATACAAAAAAACTGGACAAATCCTACAGGATTTGGAGAGAGAGTAAATCTTCAGTGGGGAAATACAGTTAGCTGTTAAAACCATGATTTTATTTTTGCCAGGATTTTTACTTGACTTGTTTCAAACTCCTAAAAGGAAATGCACATTGTCTTTTGGGATTGAAGTGGCATTTAATTAAAGATGTACAGAAACATGGAATAAAGATAACTAAGCTTTTCTTTTTTTTTTTCTAGGAGAAGAATATCCCTTGTTCTGAGAATTTCTCTTTGAGTAGGACTCTTGGCGATCCAATAAAAATAAGAGCCTGGAATATTGCTGGTTTGCCAACTGATGTGTTTTCTGTAGACAATGGAGTCATTGTTGACAATTCAAGACGTTGGTAGGTGACAAAAAGATGTAATTATCAAATACAAAGAAGTTTTCACTTTTTAAAAAAAAAAAACAAAAAGCAAACTAAATATCTAGAGACAATGTGGCTTCTGTAGAGACAATATAATTGAAAGCAGGAGTGGAATCTTTATATCCAGCTCCTTTGAAATTTAAGAGATATAACACTTCAGAGACCTGTGTACGTAGTTACTTGAAAGCTTTCCTTTCAGGAGATGCAGTGCTCTTGGATAAACTTATTTTTTCTGTTTTCCTTTTTTTTTTTTTTAACCAACTTTTTTTTTACCAATCTTTTTTTTTACCTACCTTTGTAAGATTCAGTTTTAAAACTGCACAGAAATCCTCATTCTTTACACATTTAATGATAGGATTCAGGTTATCTAAATTGCAGGGTCCAAATACCACAGTCCGCTTCAGGTTCTTACAGTTATAAGGCTATCGGGTGACATTTTTGTTTTTTATAGACACCTACTGAGTGTGAAACTCTCATATAAGTCTTTATACAAAGGATTATTTTAGGACCTTTAACAACTTTTTTTTTTTTTTTTAATTATTCCAGCTGAAATTTTATTTCAAGGATGATATCTATTAAATTAGAGGAAAACTTGTGATAGCTGTCTGCAAATAATCTGCTCTCAGTAGAAATATAAGATTACAAAACTCTGTAGTGATGTTCTTGTTATCTGTATTAAGAATTAGTCTTCATGATAGATTTATATTACATTCAAATTACAGTGTGTAATTCCATTTTTAGATCATTGTTTAGTTCTCTGAGGGTGCAGTTAGGGGAGGTGTTTGATATCATTCATGCCTGACTTACTAAAATTCATCTGTATCGATGAAATCAGCAAGCACAAAAGGGGGACACATCTATTGAACAAAATTAAAATATTGTCACCTCTCCCTGCCCAGCTTATGTTTCCACTCTTACACTAGCTGATACACCAACATCTCAGATTTAAATTGCAACTAATTGATTTTAATTTTTAAGTGAAAAAATACATGAGAAAGATCTCAAAATCTGTGAAAACAAATAAAGTCTAAATACTGAGAATTCCAGGAAGAGGAGGAGAGGCAGAACAAGATTTTACAAGAATTCTGCATTCTTGTGTATTTTATAAAAAATGGTATGAACATTTTTTGCAGCACTTAAAACTGGTTTTGGTATTCTTTTCAAATTATTATATAACACCTATACATCCATTTTTCACTGATCTCAATAAAGATCAGAATCAAAATTGTATAACTTTTTCCTTGACAGCCTGACACAGAACATTTTTAAATAGTTTAAAATTTTGAAAAACTGCAAGCACTTGAGAAAACTGTTTGTATGTTCTAGGCCATTAATAATTGATCCTCAGGGTCAAGCAAATAAATGGATCAAGAATTTTGAGAAAGAAAACCACCTGAATGTTATCAAGGTCAGTGACACAGATTATATGAGAACAGTGGAGAACTGCATTCAGTTTGGAACTCCACTTCTGCTAGAAAATGTTGGAGAAGAACTGGACCCATCCCTTGAACCTCTGCTACTTAAACAGACTTTTAAACAAGGTACAGCAAAATTAATTTTGAACTCTGAAGTAGATGCTAATGTTCATCTTAGTCTATGATACTGCCTGATGTTTTTCTTATTACTCTCTGGTTACTGCTGTCTGTAATAAGAGTAAGATAATTTTGTAACAGCTTCAAGCTTTATTCTATTTTTTAACAAATATCATTCATATATCACATGACAGTGGTTTTATGTGAAAGCCTTCACCATGTCACTGTAGGAGACTAAATAAAGACGCTTGACTCTACAAAAGGAAGATTGTCAGTGAAATTAAGTTTTGCTTGTTCATTTTCATATGTTTTAGTTTAATACTGACATTTACTAAATTTTGCACAAATCAAGGCGTTTTGTTTAAGGCACAATTTCCTGTGTTTCTCTGAAACTTGGTAAGTAGTTATGAATTTGGGTTTTAACTTTTCTTTCTTTTCTTCCTGGAAAAAGACAGAAAAATGGAGATAAGCACAATTATGTTTTCCTTCCTTCTTACATAGTTTATCTTTTCATGTTCATACTATTAATAAAAGAGAAAAACCTCAAACACTTGTTTTCATCCTTTTTTTTTTATTTTTGAGTTTCCTATTTCAGACAGGTAATTCAAAGAAAGAATAGTCAGTAAGAATATAATATTTGAGAATAATTTCACTTCTCTCTGTTACCATCTCCAGTAATGTATATGCACACTGAAAGTACGGTAGTAATTGGATTGACTCCATTTCATTTGCTAAGAGTAAAATGTGGCCTCGCTGAAGGCTATGATATTTTTCAGTGTCAGATTTATTTATTTATTTATTTATGCTTTTCAGGAAATTTGTCATTGACAAGAAATTTGCTTTTATTTAATCACAGAGTGGTTTGGTTTTTTTTTTTTTGGTAAGTAATCAAACTAGGTAACAGTTTTTGTAACATTTTTGATTTTAAATTTAGGAGGCATGGAGTGTATCAGGCTTGGTGAGACCATTATTGAGTATTCCAGTGATTTCAAGTTTTTTATTACCACAAAACTGAGAAATCCACATTATATGCCTGAACTTGCTACAAAAGTTTCTTTACTCAATTTTATGATAACACCAGAGGGACTTGAAGACCAATTGCTAGGTATTGTCGTAGCAAAAGAGAGGTAAGTCTCTCTTTATGAGAATTTATGAGACTTTTTTTATGGTATAATTCCAAGGAAATGAGAGATTAATTTATTATAAAGCAAAATAAATGGTGTAAATGTTGGTCGGTAACAACTTTAAAAAAAAAAAATGAAGGTTGTTTTTTCTAGTTGTCATATCTAAAAAGTTTGTTAGGGAAACAGATTGTCATATATACTGTGGGATAAGTGTCCACAAGTTAATTAAAATAACAGATGTAAGATCATTGGGGTTTTTCATAGCAATTTTCTTCTGAAATATTCCTTGAATGTTAGAAAACTATGTAAATATTACTTGAATTTTAAATCATTATTGTGATTTTTGCAATTTGACTGAGCTGACAGACAAGCATACAGAATTGAGGGTTTAGTTTTAATTTCATATGAAATCAATGCACAGTACCTCTGAAATCCGTTATGGGTCTTATCTGAACGCTCACAGAGATACAGAGAAGTAGTTTCTGGGTTGTACAGAGATGTCTGTGCAGTTGGGCTAAATTCTGCTTGCGAAAAATGCATTCCCAGCAGTAAACTTACTCCACATATCAGACAGTGTTTTTTCAGGCAGCAGAGATATAATAAAGAAAAATTAGGATGTACTGACATGTGCAAAATGCTAAGATGTTAAAGTTTAGACCACCATTTCTAAATACTGAAGTTATGCAAAGAAAGCTATACTCAGAATTACAAACATATGCTGAACAGTAACAACATCTCAAACTGAAGAGAACAGTCACAAATGTTTATTGTAGGAAGGATGAGACATATTCATGGGCTTCTGTGGAAGATGAACATTGACTGGTTTTGTTGTATGTGGGGTTTTTGTTTCTTTAGACCAGAGTTAGAAGAGAAAAGAAATGTTCTCATCCTTCAGTCTGCAGCCAACAAAAAGCATCTAAAGGAAATTGAGAAGAAAATTTTAGAAACCTTACATTCATCTGAAGGGAATATTTTGGAAGATGAGACTGCTATCGAGGTCTTGGATTCTGCTAAAATAATGGCTAATGAGATCACAAAAAAACAACAGGTAAGAAGTGTGTATATGTATTTTCCTTAACAATTCATAGAAATTACATGTTAAAATTTGCAGCTGGCAGAAGGAATGTGAATTAGATGCAAAGCAAAAGGAGGAGATTCTGTGAAATGTGAAGAGAAATAAAATTGGATCCATTCTTGAATCTTCACTGATGGTTTATTCAGTCTTTAATTAAAAATATTTTAAAGAATATAGATCTATAAGGACTGAGTGAAAAGACACAAATTCTGAAGTTAATGTAACATGTTAAGATAAAGTAAGGAACTAATCTGTTAAAACAACAAAAGTATTTAGGGAGACATTCATAGTCATAATGAACCTACATTCATAATGTAGGTATGCAAGCCCAGATTCTTTTGTTATACTTAATGCATAAAGTACCAGCTGAAGTCAATGAGAGCTAAATAACATTGGTAAGAAAATAAAGATTAATTTTTTTTAATTACTGTAGATGTAACGGAAATTCAATGCTAGTGTTTTCTTTAAGCTGTTGTTGGCTTTCCTGCTATTTGTTATCAAATGTAATCTCAGAATATGTCTGATGGTCAAATTTTGAAAAACCTTTTTATATTCAAAGTATTGTTTTGTATAAAGCTGATTCACAGTGGAATAACTAGAGCTTAAATACATAACCAATCTGACATTACCCATATTTTTGAACACTACAGAGAAAAAGGATGATACTTTTGATGCTAAACTGATGCATGAAAACTCTTGTGCCTCCTTTGTCCTTTGCTTTGACTGTTGCATCCTGTAGTATAGGTAAATAGATCAGACAGTACTGTGTTAAGGGCAAGTACTTGTTTTACCTAGTGTAGTTATCACCTACTGTGATTATGTGTTTTGGAACATAAAAATTGTCTTACTTTGGTGTTATGAAGTGCTATATAGAAGTATTTTAATAATGTTATTATGTAGTTATATTTTTTCTGCAAAAGAGAATGTTGACAGCTTCTCTTTATCAACTACTGTTCATATTTAGATTGCAGAGAAAACGGAACTTAAAATAGCTGAATCCCGAGAATGTTATCGACCTGTTGCAAAGCATTCATCGGTGCTGTTCTTCAGCATCGCAGACTTGGCAAACATTGATCCCATGTACCAGTACTCCCTTAGTTGGTTTGTTAACCTCTTCATCAACTCTATTCATGATAGGTAAATCCAGTCTGTCTAGTGTTAAATCAGGTGTTTTCATTCTCTTCTTATGAACAGTTCTCTCCCTTTTGGAACTGTTTACCTCTTATCCCTCGTTGAATGCAGCTTTTTGAAACAAAGTGTGATTTGCTAATAACTCTTTTTAGTTACTGCTTGAGTATACGATGAACTATAAGCGTGTGCTTTATTTAAGTATTTTTAAGTATGTGACTTAGAGAAGGGGTAAAGTCTGATTCTGAACTAGGCTTCATTATGAACACTGCGATTGCCACCACCTGACAAATTGATTTCAGCTCATTGTTTTGCTTGGGACTTTTAAAACAGCTGTAAAACACCAAGTATAATTGAAATTTTGGGGAAGTGGGAATCTAGGTCCATTGTGGAGTATGTAACCTAACATAATTCCTCTGCAACCCTAAATAAATTTAGATTTCTTAACTGATTTGCCTAAGTTATTCAATTTGAAGTTTCAGTTTCTCACATCTTTTTTTTTTTTAGTAACAAATCCAAGATTTTGGAAAAGCGACTTCGATATCTAAACGACCACTTTACATACAATTTGTACTGCAATGTGTGTCGTTCACTGTTTGAAAAGGACAAGCTGCTCTTCTCGTTTTTGCTATGTTGTAATCTTCTCATGTAAGCTCATTTTTGTGAAGTCTTTTAATAACAGAAACTAACGATTTTCTTGTAATGGAAAATGGTATTGATGAGATAACAACATGTATTTGTGCATATTTGTAATATAGCCTCTGGAGTAAGATCTTGAATGTTTGGGGTTTTCTAGTACTACTTACAAGAGGAACAGTATGTGAGTGCATGTTATCACTCCTATGTATAGCCTTTGGACATGTTATGAAAATAATGTTCCTATGCTTATTAGAATCAATGGTTTTGTCAGTGATACATCTTTGACTCCCTTTAGAGGACCTGGGTAGTGCTACATAACATCCTCTGTCAGGAATCATTGCTGTTATTTAAGAAAACATTTTAGAAAGAAATCCAGCACAGTAATATGCCAACCCAGCAACTTCTAGGCTTTTCTTTATTTTTCATCTTCTCTCTTTTTTCTTTCATCCTTTTGTGTATATCATGAGCTCTCAGTTGCAGACTTCTGTCTCCCACTGGCTTTTCAGTTTTGTCTTCCTGTTCTTTCGTGATCTTGTGTCTGTACATTGTGGAAAGAAAGATAAGTTCAGAATTGCATGATCACAACTGTAATGTGCATACTTAGTTAATTACAGTATGTACACATCTGCTGTGTAGACCATTCTTCCTGGGCCGATTTGTAAGGCTACTGTATTCCCAGAACCCATTATTTTCTATACAACCTTTAAAAATCAGGAATAATTACACTTTTTAAGAACAAATAAGCAGTTACGTACCATTTACCTCTTGAAACCCTTACTGTAGTCTTAATCAGTCATTTTTACTGCACAGTTTTTTAACTATATTGACCACTGAGATCTGGTCTCAGCTGTTCCTGCAGAAGTATTACTAAATGGCAATGAAGTGTAATTAAATTTAAATAACTTTTTAAAGTATGTAAAATTGTATCTCAGTAACTGAATATTACCCGTCTTCCCTTTTAATACAGGGATAAAAATGAAATAGAACATCAAGAGTTTATGTTCTTACTAACTGGGGGTGTAGGTCTGAAAAATAAGTACAAGAATCCGGATCCATCTTGGCTGCCAGATAAGAGTTGGGATGAATTATGTCGTGCAAGTGAAATCCCAGCTTTGAAAGGACTGAGGTATAGTAAAATGTTGATGGGAATTAGCCTTAATTGGTTTTGACCAAAGCATGTGTAACATGCTGAAAGAAATGTTTCCTATATATTTTCCAATGAATGCCAGAATGCCAACATGGTAAAACCAGCTCCTTATTTCATCATTGAGTTTGCTTCACTTATGTAAGTTGAATGATCAGTCACCTAATTATTATTTAATTAAACTATTTCCTGAATTATTTGAAGCATTCCCTAAGGAAACTTCTCTTCCGATGTGTCTCCATGGTAGAGAAACTGTGTTTCAAGGGAATCAGGAGAAATTCACCCTGGATTTAAATAGAATTTCACCCTAAATTGTGGAGCTAGTGTGGCATAGAAATAGCTGACAGAGCCTGAATATTTGGAGGATTTGGATCTGCCTGCAGAAACATTGCTCTGTTAGAAGAAATTGTTTGTAGCTGTTTGTGTTTGTCACCCTTTGGACTGTTTTTTTTCTCTAGGATTCACATCTCTGAAAATGTAGGTGAATGGCAAAAAATTTATGACAGCAAAGAACCGCAAAACTTTTCATTACCAGAACAATTGAATAATACACTAAATGAATTACAAAAGATGATAATTCTTCGGTGCTTGAGACCAGACAAGGTAAAATGATCTGTTATCAAATGTTTATAGACTGTTCCATGTCTTGTACCATAGTTTGTGCTGGTTGTTAAAATAACTCATCTGTTCTTCATCACATTTTATTAAGAAAATAATTGCTGTTCTTATTTTTCATTTGAGCGATACAAACACCACAAGCATCAGACAAAATATCTCAGCTGATGTGATTTAATGTACCTTTCAGAGTATACTGATTGTTCTAGTTTTCTTCAAGTGCTCATTCATGTTTAGTTTGTTATGTCCTCGAGAGCAGGGTATATTCACCTGAACAAATACACAGAATATCCAGGATCATGTGCTTGCATTCAAAGGGTTCCAAGGCAAAGAGAGATCAGATGTGTTTATTTGAACAGCCAAGGTGAACTTTTAACGCATTCTACTGTTGGTGCACTTAGCAAATTGTATTGTATTGTGTGTACTTTAGGAACAATGGATGTTAAGATTTAAAGTACATATTGCATTTGCTCCTTATAATTAAGTAATTCTAATTACATTAATATTTACTAAAGAGGAATGTGCTGGCCCTCCAGATTAGGTAAAGTCTGAATTAAAGTCTTAATGTAATTTAATATTGTTTTATGAGGTATGTTATTGTTTACTTTCTAAAAGCATTATTTGTCTTGTAAGAAAAAAAAGGGGGGTATGTCAACAAGACATAAAACCTTTGCTTCTGAAACATTCTGCAAGACGAGTCTCAAATCCACACAAAGCAGAGGTGTCTGTAGGGTCAGGACTTCAACTTGTATATGGTATATAAAAGATGCTGTCAAATAGGCAATTATGTTTAATTTATGATAATGGTTTGAATTTAATTTTTTTTACCAGATTGGTCCAGCCATAACAACATTTGTAACTGATAAGCTGGGGAAGAAATTTGTAGAGCCACCACCTTTTGATCTAACAAAAAGTTACTTAGATTCAAATTCTACAATCCCTTTAATATTTGTGCTATCTCCAGGAGCAGATCCTATGTCTAGTAAGTATACACACAAACAGAAAACAAAAGCGTAGTACAGCTTTTCAGATTAAGGACCTGAATTTCCCCTTCAATACACAATGAGGATTGTTTTGAACTTTGTACAAGTAGATTTGAGTGCATCAGGTCACACTGGTAAAATTCTGTCTTCTCTAAAAATGGGAATGATATTTTAAACTAAACAAATTTTTCACTGTACATCAAAGCTGTACCATCTTATTCTATGTACATTTTAACAAAATAGTAATAACTGTCATAACTTCTTTGTAATGAAGAAATGCTAAAATCCTATGCTTTCTGTGCAAGGCCTCCTGAAATTTGCAAAAGACAGAGACATGGTTGGAAATAAGTTTCAGTCCATCTCATTAGGACAAGGACAAGGACCTATAGCTACAAAAATGATTCAAAATGGAATGGAAGAAGGGACATGGGTTTGTTTGCAAAATTGCCACTTAGCTGTCTCCTGGATGCCGATGCTGGAGAAAATATGTGAAGAGTTTAACAGTGAAAAATGTCATCCAGCCTTCAGACTTTGGCTTACCAGTTACCCTTCACCAAAGGTACGTGCATTGCCAAACATTCTGTATTTTGGGAAAGAAGTTATTGATGTCATTTTTAAGAAATATTCGCATCCCTGAATGAGCTGATAATACAAAACAACTCTGAAATACGATAAGGCTGTTGAATAGATAATTTAATCAAAAAAGGACATTTAAAAATAATTGTAAACACAGTAATATCAAGCTTCCTTTTAAATATTTTGATATTGTGTTTTATGATATTTTGTGTACTACTGAATGGAACTGCGTTTTGCCAGCGTATATAATTAAAGTTTTTTTTGCTGTCACCGAGATTAATTTTGCATTTTACTTACAAGGTGTTGAATACTAAGAAAACATGTTAAAATACAAGTTTGTTACTTACAGCAAAGTCTTTCTTGATGCCTTTGAGAAATTTTTAAAATGTTTAAAATTTATTTTCTTCCAGATACTTCTTATATAACAAACATGATTAATCAGATATTATTATTGAAATATAGCATCTATTCCACAGTTTCTGAATGCAGTTTTTCTATTTTTTATTTCTAGTTTCCAGTAACCATTCTGCAAAATGGAGTGAAAATGACAAATGAACCTCCTACTGGTCTCCGGTTAAACCTGCTGCAATCATTTCTTTCTGATCCTATTTCTGATCCTGCATTCTTCTCTGGGTGCCCTGAAAAGGAGCTGGTAATGTGCCTATCTCCTGACCGTTTTATTTTTATTTTTTTTTTAATCCACATATATACTGATTTCTGTCCAGTGAATCTTATAGGCTAAAATTTTTACTATGGTTGTGAGTTTAGGTTTTGCAATGATAAAAATGATTAGTTGAGAATTACTCTGCCTGATAACTTCATGTGGCAATATTTAAAATGGTTTCTTAGGCTTTATTAAATTGCATACTCTGGTGGGTTGACCCTGGCCAAAGTCCAGGTACCCACCAAAGCAGCTCTATCACTCCCCTGTCCTTAACTGGACAGGGGAGAAAAGGCATAACGAATGGCTCCCAGGTCGAGATAAGGATAGGGAAAGGCTGTTCACCAATTGCCATCCCAAGCAAAACAGACCAGACGTAGAGAGGCATTAATCTATTTTATTACCAAGCAGAATGCAGAGTAGAGCAGTGAGAAATAAAACCAAATCTTAAAACACTGCCCCCCACCCCTCCCTTCTTAAATTCACTCCTGATCTCTCCCTGCTCCCCCCAGTGGGACAGGGGGACAGGGATGGGAGTTATGGTCAGTTAATCACACATTGTTTCAGCCACTACTTCTTCCTCAAGGGGAGGACTCTTCCCCTGCTCCAACGGGGTCCCTCTCACAGGAAGCAGTCTTCCATGAACTGTTCCTGTGCGTCTTTCCCATGGGGTGCAGACCTTCAGGAGCAGACTGCTCCAGAGTCAGTTCCCCACTGGGTCACAAGTCCTGCCTGCAAAACTGCTCTGGCATGGGGTCCTCCACAGGCAGCAGGTGGAATCTCTACACCCCATCATCCCTCCTCCATGGGCTGCAGGGAGACAGCCTGCCTCACCATGGTCTTCACCACGGCCCACAGGGGAATCTCTACTCCGGTGCCTAGAGCACCTCTCCCTCCCTCTCCTTCTTCACTGACCTTGGTGTCTGCAAAGTTTCTTATGTCTTCTCACTCCTCTCTCTGGCTGTGAAAGCTCTCTGGGTTGTTTTTTGTTTTTTTTTTTCTCGTTCTTAAATATGTTATCACAGAGGCACTACCACTGCTGTTGATTGGCTCAGCCTTGGCCAGTGGTGGGTCCATCTTGGAGCCAGCTGGCATTGGCTCTATGGGATAAAAGGGAAACTTCTAGCAGCTTTTTTGCAGAAGCCACCACCCCTGTGGCCCCCCGCTACCTAAAGCTTGCCACACAAGCCCACAACACATACATATTACACAATGCACACAAACTCTGAACATTCATTAGTAGGGCATACCTATCGTTATTGAGATGGTGGTACGCACTTAGAAGATCTTTTCTTGCTGCCAGGGACCAGTACTGCAGTGCCCACATGTCTTACTGATAAGTGATGAACCACTGAGCTAATCATTACCTGTGAAGGAAGTGAAAAAAATGTGGGATTACTCAGAGATATGAGTATGGTAATCAATATACATAGGTATAAGTGTGTGCATCTAAGGACTTACATTAAACAATACATCTGTAGTCTATGTTTGTCTAATGAGCCTTAAAAAGAAATATCTGGTGCTATTTGAATTATTGTCAGCTGCCCTTTACATGAAAGAAGACAAAAATCTTGTGCAATGGTACTTGAGGAACTAGCTAAATGTCCTTGTGTATATGGCAACTATGTGTGTATTTGTTCCCAAGTCAAATAACCACAGCATACTTGATAGTTGCCTGTATTTGTACCCTAGATGGAGAGTGGTAATCAAACGGTGTGTTCTCTGTACAGGTTACAGACTGCCATGAGCCATATAGGCTAGTTAATAATAATTTTTGGGTTTTTTTCTCAAAGGTATGGGAGAAACTGCTCTTTGGAGTTTGTTTTTTCCATGCTCTTGTTCAAGAGAGAAGAAAATTTGGGCCTCTTGGTTGGAACATACCCTATGGATTTAATGAATCAGACTTGCGCATCAGTATCAGACAGCTGCAGGTAAAATGATCTATTGCTACCTTTAACTCTGATCTTGCGAAGCACATCTGATAGTCAGAATAGCAGTGCTCTGACTATTCTCCCTCCCTAAAATGAAATGCCAAAGCCTGAGCTTGAGTCTCCTGCAGGCCCTGTGTGGCAAAGTCAGGAGAGCAAAAAACTGAATTACAGAAGTTGAGGCTGAACAGTTGGAAAAGTTATCAGGAAGTTAATGAAAGAGATCAGAGGATTTTGAATATTTGAAGAAAAGTTATGTGGAATGCACATTTCTGTTACACAGAAAAGTGTCCATCTAGAAGGTTTAGACTGGAGAAACTATGCACTTGTAAATAATTCAAGAATGACTTAGTAATTTGGATATTCATAAGAGGCTTTTTCTAATAACTCCTCTTTTTTTTAAAACCAGTAGTTTTTACCTGAAAAAAGGTTTCAGGATTGGAATTTCCAAGGCTTAGGGAGAAAACTCCGTAAACCCCCAGTTTTGCATGCACTGTAGCTTTCAACAGTTTAGTCTGTAAGTCACACTGTTGTTCTGCAGATATTTCAAGTCTTTAAAATTACTCATGTCTTCTGTTTCAGTTGTTCATAAATGAATATAGCCATGTTCCTTTTGAAGCTGTATCTTACCTAACTGGTGAGTGCAACTATGGAGGTCGCGTGACAGATGACTGGGACAGACGCTTACTGCTGACAATACTGGATGACTTCTATAATCCAGATATAATTGAAAATCCTCATTACACTTTTTCTCCCAGTGGCAACTATTATGCTCCACCAAAAGGCACATATGAGGACTACATTGAATTTATTAAGGTAAAAAGAAGCACCAAGATTTTGAACTGTTATAATGATGGTACGCTAAGCAAGCAAACCTTAAAGACTTCTCTACGTTAAAAAAGGTAGTTTTGCAGCACATTAAACTGTGTGCTTGGCTTCTTGCCTAAGACCCTTGTATGATCCTTGCCATGATCTAGAATGTTTCTTTGAGGGTAGTAAGTAGATAGGAGGGCCTAGCATAGATAATCAAGAATTCCTTGGAAATAGCTTTCTGTGAGGTGATAGCTCTATCTCCAGTAATGCTGTCCTGCAAATACCTACCACTAAGGTCCTTACCCACCTTCAACTGAAGTCAGTAGTAGTTTTTCACTTGCTTCTTAGAGAAGCCTTGGCTCTGATTCCTATCATGCTGCTTATCTCATGCAGATGTCTATTGTTTATTTTGTCCTAGAGTCTTCCCTTTAGTCAGCACCCAGAGGTATTTGGTTTGCATGAAAATGTGGATATTTCAAAAGATCTTCAGCAAACTAAGATCCTCTTTGAATCTTTGCTTTTAACACAAGGAGGAGGCACTCAGGGAACTTCTGGAGGTGGTGACTGTACTCTTTACGAAATTGCAGATGATATTCTCAGCAAGGTATTGTATTATACCACTGACTCCAACTTACCGTTTTACAAAGCAGAAGTTCTTTAACTAGAATCTTTAGTGTCAAATTGATTTTGTGTTGGAGGAAGAACCTCCTGGGAGGAATTTAATGCAATATGAAAGTAAGAACTTCTGTGACTGTAACAGACCACGGCTATATTTTGGCTGAAAGAAGTTTTATTAAATAGGTAGGAGACAGGAGTCAGAGAAAGACAATGGAGCAAACACAGCTTAGAAGAACAGGTGATTCATTCATGCGAACAGGTTTTAAATTACTAAGAAACATATTCATAACTTTTCATGGTATGAAGGATTCTAGGTGTTTTTTTAAAAGATAATCATTACTTTAAAAACCCCATAATTTTTATTTGGATTAAACCACTAAATACTGTACTGATAAAATACTCATCAGAAAGTTTAATGGTATCTATTATTATGCACTTTTTCACATCTGCATACTTTTAATGTAATACCGATGCATAAAGATATACAGAATGATTTCCAAATATGTCATCATTTACAGCTTCCAAATGATTTCGATATTGAAGGCTGCCTAAGTAAATATCCTGTGAGATATGAAGAAAGTATGAACACTGTGCTGGTGCAAGAAATGGAAAGATTTAACAAGTAAGTGTGTTGTATTTTATTAAATGTAACCAAAATAATGCCACTTGCAGAAAATGTTTTCCTGCAAATCATACACTGTAAAGCCTATGTTGTGTGAAATACTTATTTTGTTCCCTTCTAAACTCTCTGCAGTGATATCTGCAGTCCAAGCACCATTACTCCTTGTGGAAGGTCAGAATGTAGGATAGATGTCAGGAAAAATGATCTAGTGGCAAAATGAACTGAAAGAGAAAAATATTTGATAGAACTAGGGAGATTGAGGAGGCACTTGGAAAAGAGAATGTGAACAATATTTTTATTATTTTTTTTTTTTTAACTTTGCTTTCTCTTTCACCATCTTTATCTTCAATTGCATTTTATTTTACTCATATTTCTGACTGGTAGGGTAATGGTGTTAGAAACTATAATATACGCACGGTTGTAGTTTATGAAACCTTTTTCTTCATGAAAATGTTTTTGTTTATTTCTTTATTGTCTCTCTGGCCTTCAATTTTCAAGTTTTCGATTGCTGCAGATCCTACCCGCCTCTTGTTTTGTAATCTAAACCTTTTTCCTTCATCTAGTATATGGTGTATAGATTCAGAGTTCCAAATTTATCCTCTTACCAAACAATACAGAGTAGATCAGAGATAACAAAATAATTTATTGAACTGTTCCTAGTCATAAATAAATCTATGCACAAATCCATGACTTTACAGGTGTGGCTGATGAGATAGTTACGTAGAAGCTATACAAGTTCTATAGATAGTTCCGTAATTATTTTTTTCTTCTTTTTTTCCAGTGAGGATGTCATGTTTTACAAATCATGCAAAATGTGTGAAAGACTTTGTTTTCTTTTTTTAATTCTAGTTTAATCCGAACTATTCGTATTACTCTAATTAACCTGAAGAAAGCCATTAAAGGACTGGTGGTTATGGATGCTGAACTGGAGGCTCTATGTGGCAGTCTACTTATTGGAAAAGTTCCTGAGAGTTGGGCAAAATATTCATACCCAAGTCTAAAACCATTAGGGAGCTATATTCTAGATTTTCTAGAAAGGCTGAAATTTTTACAGGTAATATACAAGAGGCAGTACTACCAATTGTTTAATCTACTTTTTGATATAATTGTCCTTTACGTTAAAGGAGTATTGGGAATGAAGTGATAGACTTCACTTGGATTTTCTGAGTAGTTATGTAGAAAATGATCAAACAATATGGGATTTGTCTCTTTCTGATTATTGAATGTGTCATTTTCCTCTTTCCAGGATTGGTATGAATTAGGGAAGCCCACAGTTTTTTGGCTGTCAGGATTCTATTTTACTCAAGCTTTCTTAACTGGAGCCATGCAAAACTATGCTAGGAAGCACAGGATCCCTATTGACCTTCTGGGATATGAATTTCAGGTAGAGATAAATTATAAATGCATGTTTTATTAATCTGAGTTCTGATGTTGCAGTGAGATGTAGTAAGTAAATCCTGACTGGAAGGTTCATTTTGCAACTAACTCACTGCAATTCGAAGACATACATTTAATTCTTTAGTGTGGTAGGCATGTTAAAAGGCATCCGTAAAAGAGATTTATTGAGTAGTTCTATCATTGTACCTAGACTCCCACTCAAGAAAACAGCCTATAAAGTACGTATTTCTTTGTGTGATTAAAGTCTTACTTTCTAAACTACAATAAAGGTAATTAATAAACCCACAGAAATCTGCTATCTTTATAGTTTTGTATAACAGTAGTACTGAAAGGAAGGTATTACTATGTTATTTTCATTTTGGTTTAATCTTCTGAAAATTTGCTATTGGCATAATATCTGAAAAAGCAAATGGTTATGATAGTTTAGTAAGATGAAACACTTATTTCTTGCAGGTTATTCCTCAGGATACTGCTGATACTGCACCAGAAGATGGTGTTTATATCCATGGATTATTTTTAGACGGAGCTCGCTGGGACAGGAACAAGTCAGTAACATAGTGGTTTACTATGGTTCTGGCAAGCTTGCTTAGGTGTTCAAACAAGATTTGTTTAAATATTTTAAGTGATACTTCTCATATTATTTAAATAACACACCAAATTAAATATTCTTTCATTCATGGAAAATGAGGAATTTAAAAAAAAAAGAAAAAAAAGACAAACTCAAGCAAGCAACAACCAAAAAACACAATGCCAAAACCCGAAAACCCCAAGCCACAAATAATTACTTTGTTGTTTTCTCTCACCAGGGGAATGTTGGCTGAGCAGTATCCCAAATTGCTCTTTGATATGATGCCAATCATTTGGATAAAGCCAAGTGAGTATAATTTTTCTGAAGTGTGAGGTAGTCAACAAGAAATTGCAGCAGTGAATTCCTTTTTTACAGAAGATCGATGCTCCTACCCTCACTGAAGTACCCAAATGTGCACCTGACCTATGACTTTTACATTAAAAATTGAGCCTGCTAGCTTGACTCAGTCTCGTCTCATCTGAGGAACAGGCCAGATGTCTATAATTATGGATTCAGCAAAAGGACTAGTTAAATGAATTTTTTAATAAATATGTTTAGGTGCTGCCTTATCTGTTTTTCAACCAAAAGATAATTTGGGTAGGAAAGCACATGAGGTTTGAAGTCCTGGCTCTACTCAAGTTGAGGAGAACTTTTAATTGACTTGGAGAGACTAAGTGTTTTACCGCACATGATTTAGCAAGGTTTGCTCAGGTTATTTTTAGCTGCTATGCTAGTTGTCTGTCACACTAGTAAAACACTTTCCAGAACTCTTGTTTTCTTTGATCAGGAGCAGTAAAGCCCTGGTTTTATTTATTCACTTGAGCAGGACTTTCTGCTACAACTCTTGCGACTTAGATGTTATTAGCTAATGCGCAGTCTTATAGTTTCCACTTTCGCTGCCTGTGCTTTCTCTTGAGGTTAGATGAATCTGTTCTTGCATGATTTTAGACTTTGCACAAGTTGCGTGTAAGCAGTCTAGGCATACAAAGAGTTCCTGCAGAGTTGTGTCCTTGGATCTCAGGTGTCTTGAACTGCAGTTGGGTTCTGTGGCTGCTAGACCAGAATTCTTGTGGAGCTGTTAAAAACTCATGTATGTACTATGCTTTAACTATGTTACTATTCAGATTTTATTGTGTCTTTGAATGATTACAAAGCTGATAGAATCACAGGGAGGCACTGAGTACTGAAAACAAATTATAATTAAATTACTTGGGTTTAAAACCAAAATGAACCACACCAGAAAACACACAAAAAAGCCAGAAAAATGTTGTTATGTTGCAAAACAATTCTGCATTTTTATTTAACTTTAAGGATGTTACTGTAAATGCTTAATATTTGTATGTAGATTATGTTTCTATCAGTAGATCTGCTCAATGTAATGTATTATTCTGATTTTTTTTTTAAGCTGCAAAATCAGACATAAAGAAATCTAATGCATATGTTTGCCCACTCTACAAGACAAGCGATCGTAAAGGAATCTTATCTACTACTGGGCATTCTACTAACTTTGTCATTGCTTTGATGCTGAACACTGATAAACCAGTCCAACACTGGATCAAGCGAGGTGTTGCGTTGCTCTGCCAACTGGATGACTAACTTTGGACAGTTCAGATACAGCCTTCGTATGATCCTGTTCTTTTGTGGGCTTACAGAGGAAGTGGAAGATACTGTGTAAAAGAAACATCTGGACTTCTTTATTTTAAAGGAGGGCAAATATTTGCAGATCCTCAATATATTGTCTTAAATGCATATGTGTTAATATCAGCATCTTTACAATCTATAAGAGGTACAACTAGGATTTTAGCCTTTGGTAATATCATGAATATGTAAACACCGATTTTATGCATTATTTGAATATCACAAAATATATCTTCATGGAAAATGAAAATAGTCTGCACTTTCTGAGAGAAATATTAGAGTTAATGAACTTGAAACATTGAGTAGTGAAAGCTAGTAAGTAGTAAGTTTGGGGATTTAAGTCTGAGGTTATATATATAGCGTACAGGCTATATATAAATCAAGTTCTGTCATAGCAACAGCATAGATTGCAGTATGAGAAATTGTTTAACTGTTTATAGTAGGTACTTCCGATGCTGTCCTTCCTCAGCAAACTCATCTTTTCGGAATTTAATTCAGATATTTTGGTCTTCGTAAAGTTGTTTTTTCCAAATAGTTTGTGTGAAGAATAAATGATAAAATCTCCCTTATGACCAGCTGCCATAAAACATTATGTTTCCCTGTTGCTCCAGAGAGGCAGCTCAGTTTCAATTCCTTCACAGATTCTGCACTTTTGTTGTCCTTATAAAAAAAATAAAAATTAAGTAAGCATTCTTCCTATATCGCCTCTAGCAAAGTCCTATGTCTGCCTTGCATTCAGACGCAGTCATCATCATTTGTTTGTAAGGATCCCTCCAGTAGGAGTAAATGAAGCACGTGAAAGTCTCACTCCATCCTACCATCACTGTTATAATTAGGCATCTGCGTCCTTCATGTCCCCACTTTTTGTGCGTTACACCAGCATAAGTTTTAGCATAGGTTTGTCTTTTTGAAAGTGTGCTTTTCCCTTTAAAATCTCTATATGTTTATTTTTTTGTTTGCTTTTATATTTATATTAATAGGTGAATTGTGATTAGGCAAGCAGAAACACATAGTAATTTGTAATAGAGTTCTTGCTTGATTTTATTTGCTTATGTTTACTTTGTTTATGTTTACTCTTGCTGGTTTTAGGTGGGGTTTTTTTATGCTGTCTTACTCTTTTAAGTAAGGTGCTAACAGTATCTTCAGTTTACTCTCTTAGGAAAGAATAAAGAATTTTCTTTCTGTAATGTAATAGTTACTACTTACAGTTCTCAAGTTCTGGTTTCAAAAACTTTTAACGAGTATTTTTACAAAGAAACTGGACTTTTTAATTCCTTCTTTTGCTGACACCATTTGTCAAGTCAGATTATTAAATATAACTAACCTGTATGAAAGAAACATGGAGAAAGTCCCAGAGTATCTTATGATCGGGTATTTATAGTGAGCTATTAATGGACATAGGCTCTACTGAGATCGTTTTCAATCCTGAAAATATCACTTTCAACTTAATACTCATTTCTTCAAGGTGTGAGGTCTTCCCTCTTTCAGAAGGTAAGAAAAAACCAGTATATTTTCTCAATTCATAGAAAAATTAGTATTATTCTTACAAAAAAGAAATAGTCTAGATTTAAAATGTTTATATACTCATTGTACTATAGGTATAATCGAATACCAACAGTTACTTGTCTATGTATTTTGTTAATATATTTCTCTTTTTTGCTACATGTGCAATTACAGAGCAAGGCGTTGCAATCAGACATTAGGTGGATCAGGTAACAAATCAAATGATGCAGGTTTGCTATGAATTCCTGCTGCTCAACTTTAAGATGTTTCTAGAATTATTCCAAACTATGTAAGTGGCATGTTGACAACTTTCTTCATTTTGCTGTGCTCTTTCACTTACTTGCTTTCAGTTTTACTTATTCATTTTATTTTACTTTGTGCTGTATTTTTGGTTGTATTTTTCTCGAAAGACAGAAGTGGAAGTTTTGATATGGTAAAACAGATGAGAGATTTGACCCTACAGAACACCTATGATTTTAATCTGTAATAGCATGTAGCTGAATATACAAAAGAACAGTGTGACTGCTTATGCATATAACAGTGTACATCTAAACACGTTATACTCTTGCATGATTGATTTGATCGTTAATATTTTTTATGATTTCTTCTTAAATTTTAACATTTAGACTTAACAGAGAGTATCAGTGGGATTTATTTCTAAGCTTCGTTGTTTGTATTACAATCTTAAAAGGGTAAAAATATTTTTACTTAAACCTTTTGAATTTGACAAACTTTTTTTTATTTAAACTAATGCAATTCGTAAGCTTTTTCTCCTTTTTTCTTTTTTTTCTATTAATGCCATTGTGGTTACACCAGTGTGCTTTGTATCTGCCTGTGTTAGGATATATACTGTTGCAGTATTTCACATATATCCCTTAAAAGTATTAGAAAAAAACAGGCATGCATTGATGAAGAATGCAGGCTTGGAAGTTTATCTGTTCTAAATGGCTGTAGGTTATGTACAGAAGGTGGTCTTTTTTCAAGCATGGATTTTGATGTTGTTTCAGTTGGAAGGCAGATGCACATAATAGCACAAATCTACAATACTTTCCTGACTAATAGATATGGCCATAATGATATCGTTGTTGAGGGAGTTTGAACAAAAGCTATTATTAAAAAAATTCACGTCCTTCACTTGCCTTTCCTTTCCAGGCCCTCTGTGAACAAACTGAAAAAACATCCTGAGTCTTACCGCACTTCTGTTTTCCTACTAAGGAAACATCAGAGCACAATTGTGATGACACATGAGTCTAAAAGACTTCAGAGGGAATGACTATTTACCTTTAACTTATTTTTGTTGCTTTCTAATAAGTAATGCCAGAGGAAGTAGCTATTCTGTATGTTCAGTTTGTGGAACAGAGATAAAAGTTAGCACATGCTATTGGAATAGGAAACCTTTCCTCTGTGCTTAACAGAATAACTTTTTGCAGAGCAAACTGAAATACCTGGGAGAAGGCTGGAGCTTGAGACGGTGAAGTTCTGATTCATTTATTTTAAACTATGTTTAATTTCTCTTGATACTTAAACAGCGATTGCTATTTCTGTTACTCCAGATTTGACCCGAAGATTTATCATCTGCTTCCAATTAAAAAGCAGTGTTTCATTATAAGACGTGATCCAGGTTGTACTGATTTGCCATGTATAATTCTACATATATGTTCGATCATGATTCTGATGATGAAATCCCTACCCAACAAGCTATTCAGGAAAGCTTACAAGAGAGGCATAAAATTGAAACCGGTGGTAGTGCAACAGAGGATGAAAGGTAATAACTTATTACTTCTATTTTGGGTTTTCTTGGCATTATTATAAGCATGAGGTAATCTTATTTTCCTTTGTGACTCTGTACGTTGTATTGCTCTGAGCTTGTGTTATGGATACTGGAAACCACTGGTAGCTCACTGGTTCTTATTTCTCCCTGAAAAAGTATACCCATTTTCTCAAAAATGTGGAATGTATGAAACTTTCAGGTGATACTTCACATCAGTATCTAAATGAGAACAAGACTTTATGAAGAAGATAATATGTGGTGTAAAAATAGATTGGTATGGTAGCTTTCCCTCATTTTAGTATTTAACTGTTGGCCTTTGTGTGAAAAATACAGTATTTACAGTGGCAGAGAAAAACCAACAAAAAAGTGGTTTAATGTGTTAAACTCTGACAGAACCTATGTAACTTAACGGAAATCTAACATGTCGTCTAGATCTGAGTATTGAAATTAAGGTATAATTATATCCTGAGCTCCACATTAATTTTTACTTCTCACTTTATTTTTGTTCTGTTTGTGCAGTTCCCAGCGTGTTGCAAGTAAAGAACGTGGAAAGATAATTGCAGCAATTCGGACAGTTAAGTACGAATGCACTGCATTAAGCCTATACCGCTAGGAATCACTTGGGTATGGTGTTGCTGAGCAATGCCTACATCTCAGGTTCTTGATCACCTGATTTAAATACTTACTACATAGGAACATGGTAACGGGATGGGTTCAAATGTCACTTCTCTTAGGGATTCCAGTGGTTCATCTCCTGGAATTAGGGGAAAATGCCAGGCCTTTCTTGTGAAATAAGCCACAGGATGGCAAGGCCCCTAGTCAATTAATACTTCATAAAAGCATTTGCCACTTTGAGATATCCAGATTAAAATCCGTTCTCTACCTGAAGAGTGTTCCAGAATTGTTCCTTAACTGCCAAACTTTACTGTATTCCATATAAGATGCTCTTAGTCTGCTCCTCTGAAATATCTATTTTTTGTGGTATAATCAATTTATATGCTGAGTCACAGAGATAACTAAACAATGGTCATAAGTAGTACAGTTGTTTGGACAGTTGTTCAGCAGTGGGAAACCTTCAGTCCAATACTTACATGTGTCATAGTAGTTGTGAAGATAATTTAGTGGAGTACAAATCAAGAAACCAAGTCTGGAAAGGCAATCTGATTAAAAGTAAGGTTTTTTCAATATATAATTCAAAATGCTTTGTGTGTCAATGTCGATCATTGATTCTTCCATTCATGTAAACCACCCTCTGAGAAAAAAATTGCTTTGACAAACCAACTTGTTTATTCTAGATACACTGATGGGATAAACAGCACTCAATATATTAGTTGTCTGAATTTTTTTTGTGATGAGTAGTGGGATATGTGTCTGTCTTAAAATATCACAGGCCAAGAAGAGGCCTTGAAGAAGTTGGTGAGGCACAGTTCTGCTTTTCAAGAAGCAGATCAGCACGGCTGGCTTCCTGTGCATGAAGCTGCAGCACAGATAAATAAGAATATCCTTGAAATGACTTTGAAAGGTACAAGAGTCCTTCTGGTTTTCTACCAAAAAGTTCTACAAACCCAACTTTGATGAATCATCCAGGTTCAAATGTGTTCTGCTTTTCTGTATTCCAGCTTCCCATGCCAGTACGTGGGAACAGACCACTCTAAGAGGGGAAACACCTCTCTTGGTGGCAGTAAGAAATTGCTTTGCAGACAATGTCCGCTTTCTCCTGCTCAATGGTTGCAATCCCAACGTTAAGAATGAAGAGGGAGATTCTCCTTTAGTTATTGGTGAGTAGCTTATTTAGGGGTGGAGAGGTGAGGGAATGTGGTGAGGTTATAGTTACACATTTTAGGTTTTCATTTGACATATTTGACTTCAAATCAATATCTAAAATATTTTGCTATAAGGAGTAAAAAATGTTAATCTCAGTATTGAATGTGTCTGTCCCTGTCTGTTTTTCTTGGCTGATATCAAGGCTTTAAATGAGCTGACAATTCCGAGTTAGGAACTGTCACCACAAAGTTCTTAGCATTATTTATTAATTAAAGATTATCCTTATCGGTCTATTGAAGTATCAGAAACATAGAACTAGGAGAAGCTAAAAATCTTTCCCCAAAGTCTGATCCAATGCAGGGAGCATCAGATGCCTACCATTTTCCATCCTTCAGTTGCAAAGAGTTCGAGGCTCACGTTGAACATACATCTTTTTCCTCAAAGAATCAGAGAGTTTTCTCCATGAAGTGCCAGAGTGTCTTCTGCTGCTTTCCTTGGCTTCATTTATGCAGTGATGCCAGATAACCTGGTCCTCCTACTTCTTCATGTTCTCTGCTTATGTAGTATCTCTTTCATTGCATCAGCTTTGCTTTCTCCAAAAAACATGTCATTGGTTTTGGTTTTCAGGAATTATATCGGCCTGATCTATCTGCATTGTGTAGAGCGTAAAACAGTGTTTGTCCCTATTCAGACATGGTTGGAATTAATCCAAATATGACAAGAGAAGCAGCTAGGCAGGCCTAAATTTTTGGTTCACTTCTCTTTACATTTTTTTAGTTGAAGAAGATTCAATCAAATTGGCCAGGACAATTCCATATCTAGTATCACTCTTTGTGTGAATGTCATTTTAATTTGATCTTGCACAAGAAATGTAATTCTTGATTTGTGAAGAACTAGTCCTAATATTTTGCCAAGATGTTTTTTAAAAATGTTCTACGTTCATTTCATTTGCTTCCCCTAATTTGGGCTATGATGCTGTTATTGAGTCCTAGCCAAAAAAACAAAAAAAAAAAAAAAAAAGTGAAAGCATGTTCTCATTATCTGAGTTCTAAAGGAGCACTGTAAGTTTCTTGGATGAACCTGTAAGTTTTTGCATATTGGAAGGATGGGGGTTTTTACAAACTATTGTTAAAGGAAGAAGAAAAAGCCTATCTACCTGTAGGACCCCCAGTCCATCCTTTTGAAATTACTGAAGCTTCTAGTCAGGGCCACCTGCTTAGAAAAGATGCAGAGAATTCCCAGCTTTTTTGTAGCGCGCTGTGTTAAAATGCACCATCCCCCAAGAAGGGAACATATAGGATTTATCTAAAGCAGCCACGCAGGTTACAGCTGAGGGGACTTTGCAGGTTATAGTGTGCTGTCAATGGTATTTCAAGCAGCTGTGGCACATGAAGCGCTCTCTCTGATCTGTCTTGGTGAAGGGCACTCATTGTTCCACCCTGCACAGCCTGGTAGATCGGAGAGAGGAGGAGGGAAAGGTGTTGCCTATTCATTCCATTCACTGGAACCAATGCAAATTACTCTAAGATCCTTGCTGACTTAACAGATCAGGCTCATTAAGCTAAGGCAGCATGACACAGTCATTTTAAACTTTGTTTCGTCTTATGGTAACTGCTTGTGAAGATTAAATAGAGCTCTCTGAGCCGGCCAGCTCCCGACCACACCAAGTCCCTGTAGATGATCTCCATCTAGTGGCAAAGAAAGTTGCATTCTGTTGTCCTACCAAACACAGCAGAGAATTACAGAGAGAGATTACTATAAAATCATAAAATCATAAAATGATTCATTTGTATAGTTAATGTTATCCTGGAAACAAAGAACAGACTTGTTGGTAAGTTAAACCTTTCAGTGTGGTATTACATTTCTCCATGTATAAATAGCACTGCCAGGAACAGCTCAAGCTTTCCTGGGCTGCCACCTAACAGAAGCCATCGTGCCTAGCATAGTATTGAATAACATTCTGGCTGATGCTTCACTTAATGTCTTACAGCAATTAAAAATGATTCGTATGAGATTGCTTCCCTGTTGATAAGTTCTGGTGCAAAAGTGAATTTGCAGTGTGTCCACGAGAGGACTGCTTTGCATGAGGCAGCCAGACTAGGCAGGAAGGATCTGGTGGAGCTTCTCCTTCGTTCTGGAGCAGATCCTGACCCTCGGAGTGGATATGGACTCACACCTCTAGCACTGGCTGCACAGATTGGACATACAGAAATTATGAAGCTTTTACTGCAGAAAGGTGAGACTTTATTATGTAGGATGTTAAAGGAAGAGGAGGCTTGGGGTGGGGGGCTGTCTTGCCAGTGTTATAAATATCTGATGGGATGGTGTATGGAAGACGGAGACAGATTCTTCTCAGTGGTGCCCAATAACAGGGCAAGAGGCAATGAGCACCAATTGAAACCTAGCAAGTTCTCTCTGCATGTAAGAAAAAACTTTTTTCTGTGAGGGTGATTGAACCTTGGAACAAGTCAGTCAGAGAAGCTGTGGAGTCTCCATCCTTGGAGATACTAAAAACCTCACAGGATGCTGTCCTGGGCAACCTGCTGTAGCTGACCCTGCTTGAGCACAGGGTTGGACTGGGTGATCTCCAGAGATCCTTTCTAACCTCAGGTTAACACAGGTTGGAGATTAGGGGAAATTTCTTCTCGGAAAGGGTGGTCGGGCATTGGAATGGCTTGCCCAGGGAGGTGGTGGAGTCACCATCCCAATATTTTTAGAGATTACTTACTTGTAGCAAACTGTAGTAGTCATCAGTGAATGCTTTGCAAAACAACAAGCAGACCTGACACATTACAAGAGATGCTTTGCATTTTTGTATGGCATCTTGGTTTATTTTGAAGAATTTGACTCCCAAATCAAGTGAGTTGAGATCCGTCTAAAGAATTCATAGTATCTCAATTTCATGTTATAAGATATATATATATGCGCACGCACACACATATTGCCTCTAGTTAGCCTATTTACACACACTTTTATTAGTCTTCTCAAAGTTCTGTGATTGGATTAAAACTGGTTATTTTAAGATACACCTTTAGAAATAGCAGCAGAGTAGCTGCTAAAGTAGTAAAATTAAATGTTATCTGCACCAAGAGGATTGTTGTGATGTAGTTAAGGCCTGACAAAGACTACGTTTTCATAATATTCAAATACTGTATCGATATTTGAGTGAGTAGTTGTAATTGTTTTTAAATGTGATATTATTCTCTCATGTAGACAGTCACCACAGGGAAGGCTTGACAAAACATTTATGGTGCGGACTTCTATATGATGGCTCAGCAGTGCTGGAACAGGACTGTATGAACTGTTTTGATACTGGGTTCTCTCCTATTTAGTCTGGTCTTTGTAAAGCAGAAGAGCTGAGATGCCTTGTATGTAAGCCAAAAAACCCCAATTATTTGTATGAATAAGAACAAAACCACGTGCTTGCCCATTCCTAGCATCAAGTCTTAGTGTGTGATGGGGTTCAAAGCAATTTGGACCTTCTTGTTTCCAGGATCAAGCATCCAGCATGAAGGCTTATGCCCATAGTGATTTTATTTGGTAAAGAATAGTATCCACAATACCATGTCACTGGAGGGCTGGAGATATTAATTACTGCTCGATATTTACAGTGACTACTGTGAAAATCCTTGATGCTTCTTTCCAGGTGCAGACGTTCTTTCACAGGCAATGGATTGTGCTTCTGTATTATTTGAAGCAGCAGGAGGAGGAAATCCAGATTCTCTGAGTCTTTTACTAGAATATGGGGCTGATGCCAACATACCAAAGCACTCGGGTCATTTGCCAATCCACAGAGCTGCGTATAGAGGACACTTTCTGTGAGTTAATATACTTAAAAGTCAAGTAACAGTGACACCAGAAATACTGATTTTGCTAATTCTACTTTATTCAAAGCAGGTAGCAAATCTGTAGTTTTGTAGAAGGAATTCTTTTTGACAGTGTAAATATGAGTGTTTCTGAATGTAAGAGACCAGTCAGTATAAAATCTTCATCATTTTAAGATGAACATACTAATTCCTGTAGTATTTCCCCGTTTGTCACAAATAGTAACACTGTCCAGTCTGATGCTGAGGCTCCTGGAACTCTCCTTGGGCATGCCTCATCACAGGAAGGTAAATGTTCTAAATAAACAAACAGTTTTAGGGGATAAGGGTTATCGCTATTTTAAAGACAGGAAAGTTACTGAAAGGTATTTATCACAACCAGGAAGCGAGAAACAAGCCTTCAATGCCAGGAACATTGCATTGTGGTTAAGAACCTGAGGATTCTTAATTCCTGTGTTAATATTTTAGATATATTAATTAACTTCTACTTAAATGTAGCATATATATTAAATTATATAAGTATACATGTTATAATATATTAATTCCTGAATTCCTATAGGTTAAGCAATAACACTGTGCTTTGATATTCAGGAAAAGCTTCTATTGAGAAGGAATCATTATTCCGCTAGCAAGGAATGGGGTTGGTAATGAATAGTAGTATAATAGAATAGTATTTTCTGCATAGTAGGTGTAAAGTCAGTATCTGTGGCTGGCCAACAATTTAATTGGTAAACAATTAAAGTCAATACAGAGGCGTAGTGTGCTGTGGTACTGATTTGGTAGATTAAGCCAATTGTATACAGTCCTGATGAATTCTGAAGCCCAGCAATACAGAGAAATGCAAAGGTTGAGCTAGGTGAACCAGTATGGTTAAGATTCTGAGAGTCATCTTTTTTTAATTCTTCAGAGCCCTAAAAAATTTAGTTCCAGTTACTAATTTTGATGCCATTAAAGAAAGCGGAATAAGCCCAGTTCACTCAGCGGCAGCAGGAGCACATCCTCAGTGTCTTGAGTTTCTCCTCAAATCTGGTTTTGATGCAAATTTTATGCTGGATCAAAGAGTTCGCAAAGGCTACGATGACCATCGGAAATCTGCGTTGTACTTTGCTGTTTCCAACGGGGACATCTGTTCAACACAGTTGCTGTTGAACGCTGGAGCCCTGCCAAACCAGGATCCCATCAACTGTCTCCAAATAGCCTTGAGAATGGGCAACTACGAGTTAATGAATCTACTGCTCCGACATGGGGCTAATGTCAATTACTTCTGCAGAGTGAATACAACGCATTTTCCATCAGCTCTCCAGTATGCTCTGAAAGATGAAGTCATATTAAGAATGCTGATGAACTACGGGTACGATGTGCACCGCTGCTTTGATTGCCCTCGGGGAAACAGTTCGCATTCCCAGTACGTGAGTGATGGATGGACTTCTACTGTTATCAAAGACACGATGGTAAGTATATCAGATGGCTCCATATGTTGGTTTACTACCAGTGTCCTTCCTGAAACTAAATGAAAATGTGTTTAACGCAGTGTCAGGAAAGGAAGTTTTGAAACTGTAGGACAGTTTACCCTTAAAGGTAGGACTAGACAAGGCTTTAAAAATAAACATGTTGCCATGAGGCCTAGTTCATGACAGCAAATTATCATAAACAATATTTTTGGATTGGGAAAATAGAGCTAACGATATGCTAACGTTCAGTACAGAATTGGCTCTCCAGCGCAGTCTTGCTCATGCTGTGAAAGCAGGGACCTGCGGGCTGGCTCACTGGGTTGTCTTATATTGTAACGCTACTCCTGGAAGGCAGTTGTAAGCCTGGAGTTGTAAGTACTGGAGCTGGCATGGTAAGCACTGAGCAAAAATTGACAAATCTGGACCAACCAACAAGTTCATAGAGATTCTCATCAGCGTCATTGCTTTGCAGTTTGTGAAGTCCACTTTAACCTAATAAACCCTTCCTTAACCTGAAGACAAGGGGGTGTTGGCATGCGCTGGGCTGGTGCATCCCCCTGTTCAGCATGCTGGGACACAACTCTAAATTCCACTTAGGGAGCAGTAGCGCTTCTTTTTAAGCATTTAGTTACCAAATACACAGCTGGTTAAGTTAATTTTTGGGTCTAGTACAAAACAACCATGTCTGAGATTTTCAGATTCTACTAGTGAGGCTTCATGCAAGCTGTGACAACCTCTAAAGCTCCTGACTGCTAGAACACTCATCCTTCCTGGCCACCTGCTCGTGGTGTTCAATTGCTCTGGTCCTGCAGAGGCAGAAGTAATTTACAGGAGTATTGAATATTATCTTATTAAAGATTTTGTCTCTCTCAGTTCTGTGAAGTGATAACCTTGTCATGGTTGAAGCATCTGTCTGGGAAAGTAGTGCGAGTGATGTTAGATTACGTCGATCACGTTAATATCTGCTGGAAGCTAGAAGCAGTTCTCAAAGAACAGGAGCTCTGGCCAGACATCAATTCCATTTTAAGTAAGTAGCTGATGTTTACATTTGAAGTTACGAACAAGCTGGTTTGAGATTGGGGCCTTTTTTGGGACTGGGGCTGTAGCTCGTTTGCCCCTGGGCCTGCCCACCATCCCCTGGGCCACGGAAGGGGGCGGACCACCAGAAAGCTTAAAGGCTGCTGGAGGAACCTGGGTGGGTTTTTATGATCTGTCTCAAGTTTATGGTGTCCAAAGTGCCCGAGGAAGTGGTCCTTGCTGGGAATGACGCTACCTTCTCTTTTACTTCAGCTCCATCTATTTCATCAGCAACAGGTAGGTTGTTAAACTTAATTTTTGAAGGGTGAATTTTTTCAATTTTTTGTTGGTGATAGTTGTTTTCATTTTCTTTATCTCAAACTGGTGCTTTTCTCGACCTTTGTTGGGCCAAAAGTTATGTTTCAACAGTGAAAGACCTCTTAAAAACCAGTCTCTGTAGGATTTAAACTAAGTGTCTCTCAGAAGTCTGACAGACAGTAACTGCATAATTTCTTTAGAGCACTTGTCTACACTGTCATTAGAGTTCCCAACACAATCCTCTTCAAGGGGAGAAAAGCTTTTCCTCCTGCCTCTAGTTGATCAACCAAATGTAATCAATTACTATTTTTAACTGAGTGATTTAACGCTAGTCTAGATTAATTCTACATCCTTTTTGTTTGTACAGATTAAGTATTCTACTTTTAGTAGCTTCTTCAGGTTAACAGAAAACTAGCACCAATTATTTAGGGTTAAAGTACATTCCCAAAACTTTACTACTTGAACTTTCATTAAGCTACATTTAAACCAACTTGACCAGAACAAATTTAGCTGCTGATGATTATAAATGTAACTGAGAGATGTATGGACTGAGGTGAAAAGTCCTAACAAGTCCGATTTTCCAGGTAGCAGAGTACTGAATAATTAAACGGAACAAAATCTAGTAACTAACTAAGATCAATCTCACCTTCTCATTTCTAGCAAACCCTCGCTCTCTGAAGCATCTTTGTCGCCTGAAGATACGGGAATGTATGGGCCGGTTGCGTCTCCGTTGTCCTGTCTTCATGACCTTCCTCCCACTGCCGAACTGCTTGAAAGACTATGTACTGTACAAGGAATATGATCTTTATGGACAGGAAAACTTCAGAAGAACCGACAACCTCAGCTCTACATAATTATTAGTTCTAGGTTTTGAAGGGAATCTTGACGTGGATAAGACTTGTCTATGCAGCTGCTTTTTTCTTTTGGGATTTCCTCACCTGTGTATATTAAGGAATACCAGCAGTTCCCCCTCACCCCCTGAAGAAAATGGGGAGAATCCCAAAATGTAAGTATTGGTGATCCTACTCCACATGTCTGCTGGAATATAAACTATCGGAAAGCTACTGGAATAGTATTTTAAATGCTTAGTGCGAGAAGTTAAAGAATTGTAAAATGTAGGGCTGCAAACCTTGTGCTACTGCTAAGTGAAAGCCTGCCCTAACAGGTAACACTACCCCCACTGCAGGGTTAAACTCAGGCTTTGGTTAAAGGGCAGAGATTTAACTATAACCAGGCAAGGACATGGTTCTTTTTTCTCTTGTACCTCCCTTTCTCATGCCAAGAAGTAGAGGTTCCGTTTGTCAAGTCCTGCACTGAAATTCTGAAGAGCAGCCCAAGTAGATTTATTTTTTTACCCAGTTAAGCAATCCCACATTCTAAGCAGTGAAATGGGATTAACAGTTACAGAAAATTCTGCTTATCACAGCAGCTAGTGTGAAATACCAATGTTTCAACAAGCAGGCGCTATTTCTGAAAGGCATGTTAGTTCTGCATCACATTCTCAGGTATTGCATCACTTCTGCATTTTGATTGCTCTCTCAAACTAGTTTTTTCATTTTCAGTGCTGTCCTAAGGCATGCTTGCAATTTTTGGAGTTTCTCTTCATACAGTTGGAGCTAGTGCTCCAAAAGCTTAATCTGTCAGCAGTCACCGTTGTCTTAGGAAGCCTTACGCAGTGCACGCAGACCCACAGCCCGCCTGTTCTTCCTAAAAATAACGCAATGTCAAGTCTGTCTTCTAAAGAAAAAAACCCCATTTGTCAACACACTTGGCATTAGTAGTATTTATTCCTTCATTATCAAGTAAGCATAGATTATTTTTTTTTCTAGTTATACATGCATCTTTATCACGGGAGTTACATAATTCAAAAGTCTGCTTTTCCCCAGAAAAATCTACAAACCTTATAAAATACAAATTTAACCATAATGTAGTTATGACCCGTTGTTTTTTACATTTTGTTTATCATATCATAAACTAATGGAGCCTGTGAAGATACGTATCAGTACCCATGTTCATGGTTGTGCTGGTATAGCCTCTGTACGTGTCTCATCATTGCAAGCACAGCTCTGCAGAGTGCTCCACGCTGTCCTGCGACTACACCGCCACAGGCACTAACAGCCAGCTCGGACAGGAAGGATTTTCTTCTTCTACCACTTAGTCTTTGATTGTTGCAAAAATAAGTTACCAGCGTTCCCAAGTATGGTAACTCCCTCTGAGGTTATCGGGCTAATACGATGAAGAGAACTGAGAGACACTTTACCAACAGAGGGATCTGACTGCACGTTAAAACTTAGTTTAATGGAAGGGAATGCATACTGTCACCAATAACGGTACTTCCTGGAAGTCAGTATTGTGAAAAATGCAGGAGGTTTTTGCATCAGTACAAATCCCACCCAGAAAGTTACTATAGTTAAGCTTTTATTTAATGTATAAAACGCTGACCGAAGCCCTGGCATAGTATGTTTACTATCCATGTTTCCAAGATTAAGACACAACAATCAAAGTTGATGTTAAGTATGCTGCTGGAGGCTTTTAATACAGCTATTCAAGGAAAATGTGCAAGTTAGTCTCAAACATTGCAAAAAATCACTTAGACTTCACTAGAACAGGACCAATCCAGAACATCACTGAAAGAATTTGACCACTCCACTGTATTATAGAAATGACCTGAAAGATTGTACAAAATCCTTGGCTTGCAATATAAACTTCATTAAGAATACAAGTGCATTCACAATGACACACCAACTTATTCTTCTCACGACAACTTAGATACCGCTGTGGCGGGGGGGGGGAAATCAACTTGCTGCTTGGTTAAAATGAAAAGCCTTAGAGACCAATTGACTTGCAAGAAAATCTGTAAAATAGAGCAACAGACAGAATATAGAATAGCAGCTCTTGCTGTTAGACCAGACAGTATCTCTACTAAATTCACTAAGCACAGGCAGGTTTTCCATATGTGAGTTATTTCTGAAATAACAAGAGACTATATCGTAACATAGTCTTCTGCATTGGCTTCTCCTAAATTCTGCGCAACTGATTAATCAGAATGTACCTTAAACATAGGCACAGTCACATTCGCTTCTTTATATCAATGTACATAAATTATATCTTCATATGTATCTTCAGCCACTTCAGGATTTTCAGGTCTGGGTTTACACCTATATAAAGATGAAATCTGACAGCTTTGCAGAGAGGGAACATTCCTTAACTCTTTAAGTATTACTTTGCTGTTAGATAGTAAGTTGTCTTGATACAATCTCAAACTTAAACAGATTCAAGAAGTAATAGACTAGCAAAGTCAAATTAATTTATACTACCTGCTTGTAACCAGTTACATATGGTCAAGTTGTATATGAATCTTAACTTGTCCCCCAATTTAGACTTTGAGAAATCTCATAATGGTCATGGGGGAGTGCTAGTTATTATCTGTAATGCAATAAAAAGCATACCCATTAGCACACTTTATTCATACCATTACATACATAAAGAATGTATGTAGCTTGAAACAAATGACAGCAAGACTGGCTTGGTCTGCAGTGGGTAAATCGACATAGTGTAACAAACTTGCTATCCCTTTACTGAAGGGAAAAAGCAGGGCAGTAACTGTGAGGCTGCAATTAGCTACAGAAAAAGTTAGTCCTAAACAACAGCGCTGGTTCAGTACCTATGCAAAGTCACTTTAAGATCATGTACTTGAAAGAATATTTTTCTTTGTGTCCGAGTGTCTGAAATAACAGTAGATTCACGTGAAGCCTACAGTTTCAGCTGGAAGTGCTTGAAAGATCAGTCTGTAAGTAAAAGGCAAAAGGAAATACTGAACGGGAGAATTACAGGTGTGGGAGCCAACCGGTAATAATATACTTAGAAAAATAAAACACTCAGGTGGTGAAATCTTACTGCAGTAGTTCCCAGGAGACCATGAGGTGTTAAAAGTCATACTCTCGAGGACAATACTAAGCACTCTATTTTTTTTTTAATTAACAAAAATGTTTTCCAACGAAGTAGTTCTAAACCTCATAGAAAAAAGGGTACCAAATAGGTTTTTATTTTGGGGAGGAGGGCATGGATAAAATCTCGGCAGCTTGAGGTAGTTCTAATTACGGAGCCAGGTGCTCCTCTCCTTAAGCAAATCTCAGTAATTCTCAGCCCACTGCTAACTCATTGCATCATTCCTATTTAACTTCCTCGTCTCCTCTGACCTGCCATTTGCTCTTGCAGCTTTTCTTGCTCTCCCAGATGCTTTTGTATCTTTTTGCTCATTTCACACCAGTGAAACTCTTAAACAAGCCAAAAACACCCCTCAGTTCATTCGTGCATGTCAATCTGATTTCTTTAACCATTTTCTTCATTCTTTTCCCTTTTTTTTTAGTGGTTAAGATGCGAATCATCCAACACAAAAGAAATGCACTTCACTGCTATGCTGTCTGTTTTAGAAAACTACATTTAATGGCATAGATGGGAAGCCTAGAAAGCAAATGGGATGATTCTAATCATGTATTGTTAAATCTGAAAAATCCCATATGACAGTAAATTCATCTGCCGACCTGCCTTTTTTCCCTCATCTTTGCAGCTTTATGTCTAAAACAGTAATGGTTTCAAGAAAAAAAAAATAGAGTAATTCAGTTTTCTGACATTTCTTCAATAAAGCAGCACAGGCTACAACACATCAGAAACGCTTTTTTGCTGAGATTGCTCATCTACTGTGGTCTTCCCTGTGGGCTAGGGCTGCTGCAGATAAACTGGTTAATGCTTTAATCAATCCTGCTCTGACAAGCTGGGGGACTAGGTCCTAGAAACTGGATTTCATGTTGTTCCTGTGCTGTTTCAAAACTACTTCATCTTCAGCATGTACTTGAGGAAGATACAGTAGGACACAAACCTTGAGCTATGCTGTCATATTATTTGATAGAAAACAGAAGTATCACTGAGTAAAAACAAACCAACAAAAACAAGAGAAAAAGATGAACTGGGACAACTTGTGGAGACAAACTGGCTGCCATGCAACTATCTGTAAGCCTAGATATAGGCACAAAAAGGAAAAAAAAAACCCTGAATTTGCTGCCTCTCTGTATAGTTTTGTTGGCAAGAATAAAGTCTCTAAAGGATGAGAGATTAGAACAGAAGACTATATATGAAATAAAAATGCCACTCTTAGAAAGAAAGCCTCAGATTTGTGTGGTCCGCGTGACAGTGGGCTAGCCAAATCTGGCCACAGGCCAACGCCATTTGGCCTGACTGCACAACACTGAAAGCTGTACTGACTGGCTGCTCTGGGGATGAAAGATGTGCTGGAATCGAAGTCGCCAGCTCACTCAGGAAGAGAACGCGAAGGCGCTCTGCTGCTCAGCCTCCCCATCCGCTGCCTCCTTTAAGGCGGGGGTACCGTGACCCTCGGAGGCTGCTCACTGCGGTGCCGTAACATCTGCCCCAAGAGCTGTTCTACCTCCTGCTGCAGTAGCAGCCCCAGAGCAGCACCCTTGGTCCTGCCCAGGCGCTGCAAGGGCCGATGCTGCTCCTACTTCTCTGCTATGATTGGAGCCAGATGCAGTGAACTTCTGCACAGAAACGCGCATCTCCAGCACGAGGGCAGGAGCAGACTGCCTGCCTTACTGCACGAGGAGCGCTAGGACACCCATCGCTCCATGCTCCTATAGACATAGAGGGCCTGAGATTCCTCACTTCCTTATCAGCGCTGAGCAACTCCAGCTACGAAGGGCCAGGCCATCACCAGCTGCTGGGGGGATACTCTGAAAATTGCTTCCATTCCTGAACACCAGAAATGCCCTGCAATGAACTGTAAAACACTCATAACTGTTATATTATAACTTGGAGTATAAGCATATTCTTCTCTTTCTACATTTCCTGTTATTGTCATGCGACTACTAGAGAGATATCTTCTGTTCCACTGGATTTTAGTATTTATAGTCATTAGTGCAAAAATAAATATTTCTCTTCAAACAAGTTTTCTCTTCTGGATCAAAAGGTGAATGCACATTTAGTACTATACAAAATAAATATTACACAGGGTATGGAACACGGAGTTCAGATTACAGCTGTAAACAGGCACTGCTTTGAAAAATGCTTTACGGGATTGACTCTAGGATGTAGGATTAGCATAATCTCTTACTTCAGAGCTAGTAAATTCTGTTTGCAAAATCGATTTCCATAAAAACACTTAAAGAGCCTCAACTCACCTCCAGTAAATGTAGCATACTGGGGGCAAGGCATTTACATATTCAGAAGATTTTTCAAACGATGGGATTCAAGATGTTCCTGCAACTCTAAGCACATTTTTAAAAAAGTGAACTAAAAGGGTTACAGCTTTTTATTACATGTACTGGGGAAAACCAAGAACATGGCACTTGTGCTACAAGAATATACACATTATTCTTAGCAGTTGATAAGGAATGCTTTATACATTCCTCATGCAGCAAAGTGCAACTCTGTCTCATCAGCTCTTATCTAGGTCTGACAGTATTTTTTTCTCCTGTTGAAAGAAGTCTTTCAGCATTAGATTCACTCAAAAAAAAATCAAGATCGTATCATACAGTGCAGTACGAAACAAACCCCAAGATCCTTCTGTCTAGAACTATTGCACGTCACTGATGTTAATAAGGATTTTTCTTTCTAAATCTAAGAACAGTTATGTGCAACAAATTAGGTAGAGCTTAGCACTGTCTTATTTGCACATCTACTTTTATTTCCAGCAAGGTGTTCTCCATACTGCAGTTTAAAGAACAAATTTCAGTGTACTGCTGAAGTCCAATGAGAGTTTTAAGTTTTGCTTCAAGAGCAGTCAATTGCACAGAGAGGTAAGTGGGGAAAAACCCCCACAGGTTCTTCCATCCTGCAGAAAAGCCTTGAGAAAACATAATTTTGTAATAAACATGGTGGTATCACCATGCTTCATCTGGCATACAGAAGAGAAATTATACTGACATGAAAATTGAAATCACTTAATTGGAAAGAAAAATCAAGGCATAATGGGGTCTACCTATCGTGAAGTCTTTTATATAATACAAGAGACCCTCCACCTACATTTCACTTCTTGTAGAACTTGTGCCATTTCACCAGATACATCCATGATTCCAATTTTAATAAAGTAGGCAACCTTAGGCTTCAGATTCTCTCTTCTTCTTTCCATCTTCTCCTAAATCACTGTCTTCCGACTGGCTGCTGCTAAGGACTACAAATTGTCCTTCTCCACCGCTCTGGTTCGATCTGCTGGAGGCAGCTATCAACCGGCTTTGCTCCTCTAAGTCCTAATTTGAGAAGGGGTGGTGAGAAATCAGAAGAAGATTATTACCTTTGAAGCATCTACAATGGGATACCGTTATTAACCCACAGAACGGCAGCAGGTCAGAACGTTTATGGTGTCCCACAGCCCCTTCCTCACTGTGTAACAAACCCTCCTCAGCAAAGGGAATCATTTGAAGCCTGACACAGGTTTTGGTCAAGCCCTGCTCTTAAGCGCTTAAGTGTTCCTCTATAGTGTTTTATGGTTGGTTGTGTTTATCTCCTCAGAAGAGTTCCTTTTACAAAAGTTACACAAAATCTGCACAGGAAATACTGCTAATAATTAACTCCATAATGTTCTGTGAACTTCTACTAAAGAGTATGATAGTGGAGCTTGGAGTACAAAACTGCAAAAGAAAGTACGTAGAAACACAAAAGAATATTAAGAAATAATGGTGAAATGTACCTTTTCAATTTGTTTTTGTTTATTCAGTTCTTTTTGTTGTTTCTCTTTGACTCGATCTAGTTCTTTCTGCTTTTCTGATGCTTTTCGATCCTAAAGGGCAAAAATGTAAATAAAGTAAGTAACAACAGCCTGAGATGTCTGATACACCTCCCATTTGTATGAGTTTGCTCAAAACTGTTATACCACAGTTTGGATGATTCTTCTTCTAAAGGACTCGTATGGTTGGTAAAGGTAGCAACCTGACTCTTATCTTGAACACTGTTCCACAGGGGACATTGGTCAGTCTTTTTATCTTGGGTTTAAATTCTAAGCAACCAACCCTGTAAAACACACCACAACAGTGGTGCATCTTGCAGAATATACTGTATTACACATATTAAATGTACTCTTTCCCTTCCCTTTACGAGTATCCCTTGCCCCAAAAACATTCTTACCAGTTCTGCATGAAAAGCTATCTGTTTTGCCAGTCCAACAGAGTCACAAATCTAAACACAAAACAGATTGGAAATAATCAAGAAGCTTCTAATAAAAATGCCTTTAAAATTAAGTCAGATTCCTGAAGCAGACACGATAGCATATTAGAGCACTCGCAAGCACTTAGACTTAGGTTTAACTGTTTCCAGTACGTAAACAACATACTGTCCCTCAGAAATCCCTCATGCAGCCTGAACAGTTCTAACATCTTGGAAGCCACATCAGGTTCAAAACTGATACAAGTATTGCCATCACCAATACCTTTTCTCCTTCATTATTTGATTCAAATATATAGCACACAGAAGTTTGGCGGCTCTCAACTCTCCCTCCTGAAGTCCTAAGCACAAATCCAAAAAGGCGCTTATTCTCCTGGTGCGTAGCGTACAGGACGACATTGGGCAAAGGAAACTGCCAAGAAGAATCAAACAGGGAGAGATTAAAACCGATTCAAAATATTTCCTATATGAGGTGTCTGTATAGTGCACATTAATGACGTCTATATCATAAATGCACAACCACACCAGAGGTTATAACCTGACCAAACATGTAATTACAAAACACAAAAAGTAGATCAGAAGACAAGGATTACATTATTCAAAAGACAGGAAAACTTCTAAACCCACGCTCAGTGTAAGAAAAGGGGGGCCGTGATTCAGTCATCTTTCTACACATGAATACACTCCTTTTTTATTTTCTTTACAGAGACATAATTCATACAAATTACATTTGTGACTAAGCTTTCAAGGTTTGGTGCCAGGTAAAGGCACTACTTCTCCAAAACCTTTACTGCAATTAGTTCAGCTCCCCTTAACTATATAAGCAAGAAAAGAAGAAAACCAAAACAACAAACCACATATCCTCATTACTTTGTTAGAATAAAACTATTTTGCATTCTTATTCCTAGAAGAGGGTGGACTTACAAATTTCAAATTTATCTTTTTAAGACTTACCAAAGGGTAAGTTCTTAAATTCTGAAAGCCCCTACTACAGCTGTTATAAACTGATGGGGTGAGATCTTCGTAACCTTAATGTGCCCATTTAGAATACGGGGCCAGCACTCAGTCAATACATCTCACCTGTCAAAGCTTACAGCTTTGGAGCAGTTTTCAACTTAATGTCACAAAGGTAAAGAAAGAAAAAAGCTCTACTTGAAACATCAAGACATTTTCACATGCTTTGGATTTCCTTTTATGGAAATGAACGTGACTCAAGAGTCCTCAAAAACCTGCATGTTTTTAAAAGCAGGCCAAAAAAATTAAGTGACAGACCATAAATTGTGCATCAAGAAAAAGAGGGGGCAGGGGGAATAGTTTTGAGATATGAAAAATAAAGACTGCTATTACTGAAGAATTAAGCTGACCTTACTTGATATCCTAAGAAGAATTCCACTTACTTCTTGCAGGTGCATTTTTTATACAGAATTAGGAAAAAACCCCACCCAAACCCAGAAACTGTACAACACTCTCAATGCAATTATTTATTAAAAAACTAAAAACCCCAAACAAAACAAAAAAACCCCAAAGACCAAGCAGACCCTTCTGGACTTCAGAACTAATGTGACTCCAACCTTAATGTGACCTTTCTACTAACAATGTAAATGTTTATAATCAGACATGTTGTTGAAATACAATATTTTGTTTTCCTAAGATTTTACCCTATTAAATCGGGGTGGGGGTGGGGGGCGTGATTAAAAAGTCTATTTGACCTACTGAAATCATTCCCCTTAAAGCTTAGTAAGATCTAACAAAATTATTTTTAAAGTAAAAGAATTACATGGCTGGGTATTTATCTTAAATGTAAAATCACTTACTCGTAGTCTTGTAACTTGTGTCTGTGGATCAATTAACCTAAAAAATTGTTTTTAAAAGAAAACAAAGTAAATATTACTATAGTGAAAGATCATCATTCTGTAAATAAACATCAGTAGAAGTCAGGAAGCAAACTTACTTTAAACAGTCACAAGTGACTAATAAATGTGATTCTGTCATCCTGAAAATGTTATGGATGGCACGAGCTGCTAGTATTTGACGCATTGTTTCATAAACAACATCAGGGCTTTCATCAGACTTCACCTCCATAGAGCCAAGAAATCTTACAATAAATAACTGATGCAGAATTGAATCTAAGACAAAGGAAAGCATTGAAAAAAGTGAACTCAATTTTGGGTTTTCCATTCAAAATCAAAGATGGACTGCAGTCAGGAAAACTCCAAACTTCTAGTAACTTGGAAAGAGATTGCTCATGCTTATGAATCAGTTACAATTACTAAACAGCAAGTCACACTTCTTCTCGTTTGGTTTAATGAATACAAAAGATGCAACGAATTATTTATAAAACAGACTTGCAGACAGTAGCCTGAAATAACTCATCTGCTAAATTGCTAATGTAATTAAGCGTTCTAAAACTGGTATTAAATTAGAAGAGAGAAGTTACAGATGAAAATAGAAAAATAATTTTCAAATTCCATTTTTTTATTTTGCATTGAAGTAAAATTTTTGCTTTACCTTCTGTTTCAGATTTTGAGCCTCCAGATTCACCAAAAGGATTTGTGCGTCTATTAAAAAACGAAAACATTAAACCAGGAGTCAGATTACAAGAACCACTAATGAATACTGTAGTAGTCTCATGCTGCATCAAATAAGAACATGTGATGATTTCACAGCCTTGTAATCTGGAGGAATAATGTATGATAAATCATAAGGACAAGCAATTTAATTAGGAGTTAGACATAAGCTGCTATATGTGAGGACTCAAATTGTGGGAGAAATACCAGATATCATTGTCCTATTGCTGCCATAGAGAGTTTTGCTCACGTGGTATTTTTTATATCTGAATTAAGCCCAAGGCAAGACCTTGTTAATACTGGAAAAGGTAGAGTTTTAGGTGATGAATTTCACAGAACAGCTTCAGGAAGTACAGCTGAAAGCTAGTCCTTTCGGTACTCCCCAGGAGCACCGCACTTCTCATCACTGTCTCAAGTTGTTGAAACACTTACTGAAGAGAAGTCACTGGTTTTGTTTCAAATGCAGCTTTCTGAAAACATCACTGGGGTTTTATTCCTAGAGGGTCAAGAGAAATGTGGCTATTTCTGGCTCTCAAAGACAAAATTGCTATCAGTTACAATGAAAAGTGAAAATACTCTAGGCTTCCAAGTCTACATTTTTCAAAAGCAGTAAAGCAATGCTGAAAAGAGTATGGGAAATGGGGCAGTTTTATTTAAAACTTCTAAAGAGAAAAGAACCCTTTCTCTTTGGCGAACTGGTAGCTGGAAAACTATTGTCCAGGGTTCAATAAACTTCAAATTAGGTTTTACCAGGGAGTAATGAAGGTGTCACCTTTCAATAGTTAGTGTTCTAAAACAAATTTCAGAACTAAGAAAAAAAAAAAAATGTCCATCTCTCTTGTTCAGTTACATGTCATACTGCCTGCCAGTTTTATTTTGTCAGTGAAATTTTTTAACTAAGAGATGTCTAGCTTAAAGTAATAAAATTGTTCTGGATTGAACTCTGAACTCAAGATTGCATCGCTACAATGTTTATATAACATGGACTCCATCAAGAATCATCCCATTAAACGCTGACCTGTGTAAATACACTAAGGGGAAATTCTTGCTAATAGCATCTTTCATTGCTCAGGCTTTTCTTGTCATTTAAGATTAGACTGGAACAGTAAATGCAAAATCTCACAGGATATCTCAAAAGGCAAAAATAAAATTTAAATGTCATCAGTAACAGAAATTAAAGAAAGCTGGGTTTTTTCACTCATTAATGCTTCTGAAGTAGCGTGTTGCTGATCGGTACAAACTGTATTTCTTTATTGACACTGCTGGTTAATTGAAAATACTGACCACAACTCTCTCTCATTTCTGCTATGGAAAACTATTTTCTAGAATGGAATTAGAACTGATGACATGAATTTAGCTGAAGTATTAACCTTCTCACTTCCTGGAATACAGTTCAAATCTATTTTAAATCAATATATTCTTAAGGATCTAATTAGCCAACTGATTATCCTGCTACACCAAACAACAACAAGAAGAAAACTGTCCAAAAAAAAAAAAAAGAGTTGAATATTTATCATTTCAACTCTTACGTATCTGTGAGGTGCAATTGAAAATTCCAGTCTTTTTTCCAGAGGGCAGGGGCATATGACAGATTACTGTGACTACAGTCCCATACAGCTTTTTGGCTATTTTTGTTGTTAAGAGCAGCTGGATCTGCAGATATGTTTTCTTAATATTTGAATTCTGTACATATAGTTCCAGAAATGCAGGGCAGAGTTACCACTTTTTATGATTTTTTTTGAGTGGGAAGTTTACAAAAAAACAAATAGGAGAAAATGCTTTTATATTCTGGGAAGAGCTCTGAGCCAATTTTAACTTTTCTGTATATGAGATTACTCTAGAAGCCTAGATCATTTTCACTCACCTTTCAGGTTAAGAAGAGTGTCATCGTATGCCATCATCACCTGGAGGCAGGGCTACCACATTTCTCTTGAGTTTCCAAGAGGAAATAACCCAAGCTGCTGGGTGAGCAAGCAATAGGAAAGGAAAATACTTTGTGAAACCGAAAGATTAAAAAAAAATCAATAAATAAAAGCATTAGCTGTTAAAGCAAGAAAAGCTGCTGCTAAATACAGAACTACAGCTTCAGTCTAGTGCGTGTAGTTAAGCCTTTTTTACTACTCTATTTAACAGTTTAAAAAATTGTTTTGCTTGCTGGCCACTGCAAATTTTGTGACATGAGCCAGGTCAAAGGCAAAGTGTGTTTTGGAGCTGCAGCCAAAACATGGTTTTCTTGTTTGCTGTTTTTAAATGAGTAACATTAACTTTAGGGATTTTCTTCCTTCTCTCTCCATTTCCTACCTGCCCGATTGCCCTGAAGATTTTGCTTGACCAGGCAGATCTTCACTAACTGGAGATATTATGTCAAACTGTATGGGAGTGTCAGGGGCCACAAGTGAATCCAAGGAAAGTGCTGACAAAGCTGCCGATTCAGATCCCAGTGACCCTGTGCTGCTAGTACGAGCTGTAGGAGGACGAGATTGTCTAAAACGAAACAAAAAGTCAAAATGAAGAAGATATCTTAGTTTCAGATTGGTTGATAATAAATTAAACCATATGGGAGAGTAACAGAATATTCCAAACCATAGATGTAAACAAAACCAAAACCTAAAACCCTGAAGATATCAGGGTATAGTAAACAAAAATGGACTCTACATTCCTAGTCAAATTTAAGTTAAAGTTACTACTTGCATTAAACAGTTCCATCAGATTGCATTATATTTCAATTGTGATGATATACAGATGTTAAAACCAACTGATGTCTGTTTCCAGCACAGTAAGAAAATTCTCATTATAAATTCATACAACAAACCAGGCATGATGCAATCAACAAAACTTGTCTGTTCAGCTGTAAATCTGTATTACTTGTAACAATGGATGCTAAACAATGCTGAAAAGGTGAGTTCAAGAAATTTTCCTCTAGCTTTCGAAGATTTTGTTCTGAACACAGGAAGTTTTGTTCTTTTTTTTTTTTTCTCCTGGAACCTTATCCAGGATTCTCTTTATAGATGTGCTCTTCAAATGGCCTATAGTTCATTAACTTACACAACTGGCCGCATGCTCTCATGCCTCTGCTGAAAGGAAGGAGATGGAGTAACAGCCTCCAGAGCTGTCTGGTTTACACGTGCAGCAATTTCCTGCAATAGAGACATGGGAAAAAATAACTGAAAACATGTTCTTGAAAATAAGCTTTAAGATTTTAGTTTTGCTTATATGCAATCGACAGAAGTTATAAACTCACAACCCTTTGTGAGAATCTTACTTTCCTAAATTTTCACTAACATAATTGTAGTATTTTCTTCCAACTTGTAACACATTTCCTGCTGTTCACTTTCTAAATTTAAATCAATTCACTTGCTTTATAATAGAATCATAAAATGACAGCCTGGTTTGGGCTGGAAGGGATCTCAGAGATCATCTAGTTCCAATCCCCCTGCCATGGGTAGGGACACGCTCCACTAGATCAGGTTGCCCAAAGCCCCATCCAACCTGGCCTTGAACACTGCCAGGGATGGGGCCTCCACAGCTTCTCTGGGCAACCTGTTCCAGTACTTCACCACCCTGACAGTAAAGAATTTCTTTATAATTTCTAATCTACATCTCCCCTCCTTCAGCTTAAGGCCATTACCCCTTGTCCTGTCACTCCATGCCCATGTAAACAGTTCCTCTCCAGCTTTCCTATAGGCCCCTTTAGATACTGAAAGGCTGCAATTAGGTCTCCCTGGAGCCTTCACTTCTCCAGACTGAACAAACCCCAACCTCTCAGCCTGTATCCATAGGAGAGGTGCTCCAGCCCTCTGATCATCTTCTTGGCCCTCCTCTGGACTCGCTCCAACAGCTCCATGTCTGTCTTGTAGTGTGGACCCCAGAGCTGGACGCAGTACTCCAGGTGGGGTCTCACAAGAGCGGATGTTAATAAAAACCAGCAACAGAGGAAAGGCCCAGTGATAAGTCTGACAAAATAAGCAAATGTAGCCAGGAAGAAAAGGAAAAATCTCATTCGAGAACTGCTAGTCCTCAGCCACTAACTAAAAACATGAAGATTCAAAAGTCTGCACTTGAAATCTGGGAACTCTTAAATGTTTCTGAAAAACCAAGACATGAACAACTATCATGTACGGACTACGTCACAGTGTTATTTCAGCAAATAATGGGCCATTTGCACTTGAAAAATTCCATTTTAATCTTTCATTGAAATCACTAATTCTGAAGTATCAGTATTTAATGTTGATGGTGTCACTTCAAAAAATCAATTTCTAACTCTTCAAAAGGCAAATAACACTTTAATGAAGTGAAAGTATGTTTTTCCCAGAAAATTCCTATGCTTGTAAGATTCATATTCATAACATTGTCAGTTCCCTCTAGTAGGAAAAAATAATCTATCCATCCAAATATTTGTCATATTCTAACGAAGTACCATATACAAAATCAAAATACAGGATCTTGAAAACGTCAAAAAGTTATGCCAAATATAAATCTCACATTTTTAATGCCTTCTATATAAGCACTTAGATGAAGGAGACAATAGACTGTATGCTTTCACACCATGAAGAGCTGATAATCAGACATGTAGGAAGTATTGTTTAATTCTATGCTATCCGATTTGATCCAGTTGATGTCTGTTTAATTTTGTGCATATCTACATCTTAACATATTACTGATACTATATATTTTTAAAAAGTTACCTCAGGGTTTTCACTTAGATATATCTGTTTAGATATGTTGTTTATGGTGCATATCCACTGAAAAAGAGAGAAAGAAAAAGTAATTTTTCATAGTTTTTTTTTTTTTTTAAACAAACTGGATTAAATGCCTGAGCTGGCTAGTTTCAGCACTTTTTCCATGTTCTTTGTAATTTTGGGGAGCCAAACCAGTATTCTGCACACTCAACTTGTCATTATATTCATTATTGTCTGCATACTGCACCTTACAATATCAGATTTTATTTGAAAAAATATTGTAGTCACACTGAAGATCAAAACTAAAAGAAGCTTAAATCACAACTCGAGGGAATTAAAACAAAAATAAAAATCAGGAGTCTCTGTGCTCCATTGTTGTGACTGCAGATGACATTGTTTCCTCAAGACATTATAAGGATTCCATCTGCCTTTTGTGGAATTTGCACATTTCTTACACCTGTAAGCTGGAATCTGTTTTATCCCTGTGCTATGGAAATCCATCTGCTCCTGCTCCTTCCTTTTCAACTTTCCTCTGAAGGAGAAAACTAATGGATTATACACACACTACCAGTGCTGTTCCGCCAAACCCCAGCTGGTTGTTAGGGTCACCTGAGCTATCTACAAGGCAGCACAGCAGCTGCCGCCCAGGAAATCACAAATTTGAGCTACTAAAGCTGACTGTGAACTCCCTTCCTCCAGTGAGGCATCTGAGAGTTTAGAGTCAGGTCATTAGATAACCTCAAAGGAGCAAATGAGCCCGGGCCAACCTGAGACAGCCCAGCTAAAAACCTCAGAAGTAACATAAAAGGTCATTTTACATCAATGTAACATTGAAGATTGCACACAAATTTGAATCCAAGATGAAAGTACCACGTTTTCTATGTTTCCTTATCCAGTTCCTTGCTCACACATATTTTAAATCAACAGTGCTTTGAAAGCATTTTCTTTCCCACCCCTCCCCTTATTGAAAAGTCTATATTGAATACTAACACAAACAGACATGCCTTTTTAATTAACAAATACTTCACATCACTTAGTACATCTGTTCCTTTGTTTTTGGAAAAATCCAAGTGTAGTCATAGACTATGAGTGTAATGAATCTGTTAGTTTGGCCTATCTCTGCAAGCCTTGGGAAAGCTGTAAAAAGCTGTCCAAACAGAACTTCAGGTCGGCTAAGCAGCACCTTCTCTGTTAGAGCAGTACACCTGGCCTATACCGTTAGGCTATTATTTGCAAAACTTCTAGAGAAACTTTTCATTTTCACCTCTAAAGAAAGCTAAAAAAAGTAGGAAAAGATAACCCTGCTGGTCGGTGGGTTTGTTTTTTTCAGCTTCCTTTCCCCATCAATATCAGCTACAACACACAAGTTTGCTGACCTAGTATTTGCATACTGACATTTCTCAGCTAGTATTCATCCATTGCATGGGCAAGTAAATCTGCACCACCAGACTGAGCAGCCGTTTGGAAATGGTGATCACAAGGCGCTTTAAAAGCAGTCCAGGTATTTCACATTTCTTGATTCACCTTGTCCCTGAAGTATCAATATGCTTCCTGTCATGCATCAGGGGCAAACCCTCAGTTTTTCCTCATTTCTCAACTGCCTGTATCATTATCTGTGTCCTAACTTACGATTTCATTTATTTTTCATTCCTGACAAGTAGGTGGGAAGAAAGAAGGTTGGGAAACCAAGGAGAAGCAGCATTTGTTGAGATTCCATTACTGCTAGCTATTTTGCTGTGGGCTTTTTCCTTTTTTTTCCCTTTTTCTTTCTTTTTCCCTTTCTTCCATAATACTGAAAAGGACTTGGTGGCAATCAGAACTGCATTTTTTTCTCTAGGATTTATACACAGTAGTATTTTGTCAGACGTCCTGAAACCTGTCGTTATGGATAGAATGAGATAAAAGTTCACTGCTTACCACCTAGAGAACATAAAATGAGCACTCCAACTGTTGTTATGAATGTATTCCTTCTGCACAACAGAAAGTCACTGTACTCCCTGTGACCCTCCTATAAGCTTACCTCTTCATAATCTTTTTTACTCTCTGCCTGTAAGATTGAAGACCTGAAAGAAGAGAAAAGACAATTTTGTCTATTTAAAATGCCTCACAAGTACATTCAGACATGAAATTCCGTTTTCATGTTTGCACATTACACAACAAATTAAGAAAGGCTGAAGATTCTGTCTGCATGCCGAGTGCAGTCAATATTTAGTTGGGGGGAAGAAAATACCTATGTTTTCATGTAAACTGAAAAGTGACAAGCAACACAATTCTAATTGTGCCCATGTAATATTCAAGCACTCACAAAATGTAATAATACACCGTTATAAACTGATTATGGTAATTTTATTCTGAAATACCACTCAGGTACATTATAGAACTGATAAACTAAAAAACCCCAGACATTACAAAGTTAAAAAGACATCCCATTTTGCTTCTAAACACCCCTAAAATCTATCAAGCTATAATCTGGCCAAAGATAGACCATCTTTCTTTTGTTAATTAGTGAATTCAGTATTACAGGTAACAGCAGTGTAAGAATACTTACTTTTTACCGTCAAAAGATGTTATCTGAAAACAGTACCGTCTGTCTTCACAGTCCACAGCCATTACAGAACAATTGTCTATATCCATGACAAGTCCCCCAGCTACATCACCTCTTGCCTGGCTCATCAAATTTCCACCTTGAGTGAAGTAAAACTGTCTCTCCCAGCTGGAAGATACCAGCCCTGTCTTACTAAAAGGTAAAAAGAGGTGCTTAGTTAGTAGATTAGGAGTCTGGCTGAGCTGTATAAATCAGGAAAAAATAAAAATAAAAACACTTGGAACAAACCATCCAGGCACTTAAGAAATTTTTTCCCCCTGTTTAATCTTTTAGGTTAGCTTTGCAGCTAAATGACTCTCTGTCCATCTGTTGGGGTTTTTTTCATTCTAAACCTATTGCTGGGCAAAGAACACATAAAACAGTCGCTTTCTTAGATTATGTGAGACTTAATTTAGAATAAAAAGACACAAGTACTTCAGTTTTAATGATCAGCTTTTTTTGGTATTGCTTTACAAAATAAGGATGTTGAAATTATACGCAATAGCAATATAAGCAAGAAGACCTCTGAACTCTGCGTTTACATTGTTAAGACTAAGTTTTGAAGAACTGTGTGTTGACCATTAGCTTAGTCACGTAAGGTACCTCAATTTTCAAAGTATTTTGTACCATTCAACAAGATCTCCAAAGTTTTGCTTAGAGCATGTTTTGGGTTTTGTTTGTCATCCTCCCCCCACTCCCAAAATAACAGAAGAGGAACAACCTGAAACCAAACATCCATAACACATGCAGTTTAGTCTCCCTTTTTGTTCAGATACTCTCTTTAATATTAATTGCTGCAATTGTGTTCAACTACAGAAATTCATGCCTCATTTAGTGAGTATATTACTCTGTTGAAATCTACATTTAAAAAAAAATTTCCTTCGAGCTTATTATATAAATTACAGGGAAAAAAAATCTGAGTGTTACAACTTGTTTTTAGTAACTATAAAACTCAGCTGGTAGACTTTAATAAATAGAGTAACAGCTCCCTCTAGTGGGCAAAAGATTACCTCGTGAAATCGAAAGGCCGTTCAAGGTGTATTTTGGTTAACAGAGAATTTTTTGCCTTGTCTATTCTCAAGCTTGTCATGTTTTATTAGTAACCTGAATCCCAAAGCTTTAACAGATACTTATATAACAATCCTGATAGCTGCAATTTTGTTGTTTTCCAATTACAATTCAGTGAAATTATACTCTCCTAAACGTTAATTTTTCTTTTTGATATGAAAGTTCAGGCAGTTAGACTAAAATCAGGATACCTATGCCTTGCACCTGAATGACACTATGTCAGTGTTACAGTGTTAATTGAGTGAAGGAGTCCAAAGAAAGAAACAGAATAGCTCCAATGTGACTTATTCAACTAAGTATGTAAAATCTGCGTAGCTAACTTCCAAAAAGGATTGCATACTTTCTTACTTTCCTTTCCCAAAATTAAATATTCTGGAATTTTTAAGTATCAAGTTAGTCTTACTTTCTTGCATTGAGATAGCCAGCTTTCCGTGTTAGATTTCTATGAACAGGAAATTTTGTAGGATCAGGATCAGGCAAATACAGTGGATCACTAGCTACTTCCAAGTCCTCTATAGTTTGTTGCATGTTTTCTACTTCACACTCCATTTCCCTGCGAACACTAAGGTAAATAATGTGTTATTAACAAAGGCAATTTTATTACTAAGTCGAAACAGAAAAACTAATTGTAATAATTCAAAATCCAACAAAAGCAACTTACTTCTGTACACTTGTGCCAATATTGGTCAAAAATTCTTCCAACTGCTCAGTAAGATTTTCTGAACCCATTTTAAAAAAACTTATCTTGAAAAAAAAAGATGAAAAGGGAGAATTTAGTCATTAATAAACTACAGTAACAATTAACAGATGAAACCATAAGAGGCTAAAGTTTCTTGAGAGAAACCCATTTTTGTTCCTCATTCCCACCAAAACCTCCCAATAGAAGGAGCAGAATGCATTTTTTTGTCTGCCAGTGAAGGCTGATGCTGACACTGCAGCAGGTTTTCATTTTGTCAAGAGGAGATGCACAGTCACTTGGAGGAAATATAGAAATATGCAGAAACTGCCCTGGAAAAGAAACAAGGTTTGATATTTTAGTGATCCTAAGGTCTCTCAAGTTTCAAGCCCACCAGTTTGCTAACTGTTGTGTTATGGGTGGAGTTATTTGGGGGGCACAGGAGAGGGGAAACCTGTGAGGATGTGCCTGGGGCCATCCTCGGGACCAGCTGTGGGCCCTGCCAAGGGGAACTGACAATACCTATCTTCCCAACAGACCCATATTGGTCCAGAAAAACTGCCACATCTAAACTGAGTTTAGCAATATGAAATCTCAGAACAGGAAACCATGGGGGTGGCCCTGCCCTTCCCATTCTTAAAGTCAGCAAGAATCTGCACCTGAACAACAGGTTGCACCATCTACTTTGTTACAGAAAATATTCAGAGCTTAGTTCTTAAATGCAAGCTGCAGTTTCAAAAAGAAGCAAAGAGCTCTTCTTGGACTTGGAAAGCTTTCAGACAGTATGTAGAAGTTAATTTCTACACTGGATCCTGTGGCAGTGCCAGATGATGGAAAGTTTGGCTTTTTTTCTTTTTAAAAAAAAAACACCACATACTGACAACATACTTCTGAAAATACAAATTAAGTCTCTCCAAAGAACTTTTTCATAGTTGTATTTTCTATTGGATCCATCATCAAATAAACCAATCACAAACATATTAAACAAAAACAAGCCAGAATGATTTTTAGCCTTCCAGTTCTTCCCCACCCTCAACTGAAAACAGTAGTGATGTGACTTGGATGATTATCTCATCTCAGAATAGCTGCCACAAGAATCACAGAATCATAAAATTGTAGAGGTTGGAAGGGACCTTGAAAGAGCATCTAGTCCAACCCCCCTGCCAAGAAAGAGTTTAACTGTTTCCACATTACTCTCTGAGAAGGTACACTTCCGCGTGAACTCGCACGCATGAAAATTTTCATCAGCTACTTCCATTAGTGATCCAGTGGAAAAAAGTACCCAGCAATGAACATTTAGGCAGTGCATTACATTTAGGCATCTGGGTTTGGGGATAGAATTTGACCTTTGTATTTCTCACCCAGACTTTCCCAAAAGATCTTCTGATGAGAGTGAGGGCATATCATGATGAGATTCATATACTGAGTGGGAAATGACTAGTGCTACCTATGACAGCTGCAGGGATGAGGATGGGGTATGTCTTTGTCTCCATTTCCTTCCTTGGATTGTAAAAGAGCAGTCTTGGAATGGATTTCAGTACATCAACCTTCATGAAGTATTTTTACATCTTCTTTCAGACCCTTTCAGAATCTGAAATTACCTGAGCTTGCATGTATCCTAGCAAGGGCTCTAGCATGGCAATTTTCTTTTTGTACTGAAGAGTATTTAATGCACAGAAATAATGCATCATAGTCTGATGCTGTTTTTTCCTGGAAGTATATACATCTTCTGTAACTTCAGCCTTGATCTAGAGAGAAACAGACAGGGGGAGGGGGAAAAAGGAATGTTTGAGAATGGGTATTCATCACATGCCTTCTGGACAGCTTTATAGCCAGCATGGAAAAAACAACACAGTAATGTTCTACCCTCTATCATCAGCAATTGCATATTTTACCCAACAATTCTGCTTCTCTAACTTATGCATGGACATACACAAAAAACAAATAGAGCAGTATTTTCTATCTGGAAAGTGTGGTTATTTCTTTACAAAATAAATTTAATATAGTATCAAAGCTTTCATCTTAGAGCATTTCCAGTGTTACAAGACAGGCATGTATTGGGGAAACCTGCTTTTCTGTTCTGAAGCAAACTACCTAGCCTGCTAAAACATAAACTGTCAACCTTCAGGTGGAATCTGCCATACATTGTCTTCCATCATAAATATATACATTAGATGAAAATTATTTCTTATCTCCTCTAAAAATCTTTATACCAAGTATTTTGCTTTACAAACCTTTTCATTTTCTCTTCTTTTTGACAACCGACTGTATCTGGTAATGGCAGCATCGTGGTCTAGGCAAGCAAGAGAGAATTTATGATCATTTTGATAAAATACTTACGAAATAGAGCAGAAAACCTTTTACATCACTGTGTGTGCACAGCCAGCTGAATGCAAAGTTCTGTCATATTAAAACATTTAAGAATTGTTCTTGCCTGTTTATAATTACTTCACTACCACAAATACTTGGGCTGAAGAAAAATTCTAACCAGATGCAAACATGGCCAAGTTGTTACAAATTTCCCTAAACTTCTAATATTCTTCAAAGACAGGAATTTTCCATAAGCAGAGACAACTTTCCATTATGAAAACCTGTATAATCTTTCTTGATTCTAAAGCAATGAAGCAATTTATATTAAGAGAAGCAGAATCCTCACTTAGTGAATATGTTCTCTACAAGGATATAGGAGAGCTAGCTAAAAAAGTAACTTCTTACAATAAGGAAGGGAACTATCAATCTAATTTTAGGAAGACAAAAGTTGTTTATTAATCCAATTCTGACTTTTAAGTGAGCTAGCACCTTACTACCTTCAATAATTTTGATAGCATCATCCTAATTTATTTAATAATTATATATACATTTAAAGTATTGTAAAAGAGACTGATACTGTCAATTCGCCTTAACACTTGGATACACAAAGCAGAGATTTACAAGTGAACCAAGGAAAGCTGGGTGCCCAAGTATCACTGAAAAAAATTACATCTTAATCAGTCACATTAAGCCATGCAAATATCTTCACTAGTTTTCTGAGTAAATAATCTATGATAATACTGTCATCTTGTAATATCTATAACCTAAAGTATTTTACACTTACCATTGCTTGCAATTTGGAAAACTTCTTTTAGAGTTAGTATCTCTACAAAACAACATATCAGAATTTAAGTAAGTTTTTATTAACATAACATTTATATCTTACGTTGAGGTTACTCATGCAATGTTTCACTACTGAACAGCTGCAGTTCACACCTTGTACCACACTGAATTACTGGTGGCACTATGTGGCCAAGAAAGTCTGCTCCTACTTAGGGCCTGAGTATCATTTCTGTGGCTGTCCAGGTAACCAAAAAAGATACTGTACTGTAATAAGTTAAGGAGGACCATCCTTTCAAAAGACGCTGAAAGAGATCGCCAATACACTGTGCCACCTACAGTTCTGGTCAGAGTTCTGGTCTGAGTTGGGCAAGCGGAAACACAGGAGATGGGGAAGTATCACTGGATCAAAGGAAAGCCCCAAACACATTGTGATTCCTCCTACCTAAAATTAGTCGTGGTCTAGATGGGTATTTAGTCTCATTGTGTTCAGGAAACAGACAACAGTATGATACTTAGCACTTGTTCTGATCTTGATTGTGATTTTGTGTCATACTGCAACATTAGCAAGCAGAGAGTGATGTTCAACTTTAAGGTAAAGCAAAGACAAAAAAACATGGAAAAGCTTTACAGAAAGTGCCTATGAAATCCATAACGAAGTGTGGCATCACTGAATACTACATTGGTTGGTGGTTAAAAACTTGCAGTGGGAAAATTTAATTTGCAACTATTGCCTCAGGGATGCTTCTTCAGTAAATATTAACACAACATTTTTTGAGATTCTGAGGAGTAGTATCAGCCTTGAGACAGTCAAGTTCCCCTGCTCAAAAAGCATAATCTATTTAATCCATAATTTTGCAACAAACTATTGCTGAAGAAGTATTTTCCAAGATTCATAAAGAGCTTATGGAAGAGTTGTAATTTTTACTTCATTTTAGACTTAAAGCATTCACATGTTAGGTATACCCACTCTAGGATGTTCACATTAGGGATTTAAGTTATTTTGGCTTAAACTCTTATAATTTCTATTTGAAGCTCATCTGCTTCTTGGTCTATTCACTTTAGCATCTCAAGTAAAATCTATCATACTCAGACACATTATATATTATTTTAGACCATAAGATACAACTGTTACAAAAACAAGAAGTTGGAAGCACCTTATGCCTGCACATAAGAAGCCACCTGTATTACCAGCAGGGCTGAAGAACCACCTTACTAAATTGTAATAATATAACACGTAATAAACTTCAGCACTTTGCCTTTTGAGTTTAGTCCAGCCGTTATATTAATGTTATGGTATTATAATATATACAAATATTTCCTGAATGTGCAAATTATCTCACAATTATTTTTTCCTAACATTTACAGTAACTGCAAAACTTTAATGTTGAATAGAAGATAAGTGTTTCCATGATATCAGTAATATTTTTGTTAGAACAGTAATAGTGTTAAGTTCTTCAACTGCAATACTCTCATGAATACAAATAACTTTTTTTCTTTTAAACTGTAAGGTGCATACTTTTGAGAGCTGAAAAATAAGCGGTGTATTCCACTGAGTGAAACAAGAGCTATGGAGATCAAATGCAATGTTTTTGTTATTACTGCTGTTGATAGAAACAGTATTTCTTTGAGCACTCTACCTTTTAGCTCCCTTTCTTTAAACTGGGTAATAGGAAACATCATTGCATCTGCAAGTTGAGTTGAAAGTACTGCATGGCAAGAGCTAAGCTGTAAAAGACAAGAGAAAGAAGGAAATTTTAGGAAAACACTGCTGAAATATAAAATAAATAATGTCCTGGCTGTGGCCAGGCCGGGGTTAATGCTCAGGCCCGGGCCAGCTGAGCCGGGCCGGGCCGGCCGCTATTCCACACCACGTGACATCAGGCCCCTATAAAGGGACTGGCCGGGAGGGGCCCGGGGCTGCTCCGGGATGGGCTCGCTGTGGGCTGCGTGTCTGGTCTGTCGGGTTGTCGGTCGGTAAAGTACTGCGTTTGTCATCGCGGTTGTTTACATCCCGGGATAACTATTGCAGCCCTATTGTCGTTTCCCCTCTCCCTTTGTCGGCCCATTAAACGGCCGTTATCTCAACCCGAAGCCATTAGCCCTTTTGTTGCCTCATTCTGCCCCGTGCTTTGCTGATGGGGTGGTGAACGAGTGGCTCAACTTTACTCAACAATGATGTGTACAACTCAAACATAATTTTGCACATTCCTTTTTTGCAGCTATTCTGTTCTAGGTTCCTGATCTCATCAGTAGTTTTTTACAGAAAACTGTTCAGAGTTTAGTACTTGTCCCTACTTTTCCAGCTTTATTCCAAGTTACTGGATCATGTCAGAAGATGGCCTCCTACATTGTGATGACTAGTCAATTTATTTCTCTAGTTTCCCTCCAGCTACATCACAGCCTATCTTCCACAGATTACCAAGGTAGGACAAATATGTTTTTCCTCCCAAGATCCAAGTTGTCTTAAAAGCGAGGAGAGGCATCACAGAAAAAGTCCTGATTCTGATCCAAATGGTGCTGACTTTGAGAAGAGTCAGTCCCTGTCTCTAATACAGACAGCAGGAGGTCCCTTTGTCAGCTGGGTATCTGAAATCAGGCAATACGAATATCCTCACGACAGACAGTCTCTAACTGCTGTTCTGTAATGGTTTTGGCTGCATCCATGGTAAGTTAAACACCATCCTTTCTCAACAATGTATCCTCATTTTGCTAAATTGATTCCTTATCTTCAGGTTATAGAACTTTAAATATATGCTGCAATATGCAATGAAATGTTACCTTATTGACAAATGAAAGCCATTTCTGTACCTTCTGTCTTAAAAAAGGCTGGAATAATTAAGCAAGTTAAAGTCTATACATGACAACATTAGCAAAGTGAAACAAATAGAAATACTTGCCTCATCTATCACTTTTGCAAATTGCTGTAAAGTGGAAGTCATAACTTCATCATCTCCCCCTAGTGGAAAACGCTAAAAGAAAATAAAAGGAGGTATGTTGTTTGCAATGTCTCCTGCCATTCACAAAGCTAGATTAATCATGTCTACCAATGTATTGGCTAGGCCATTATTTTATAATATTATACAATTGAGATACACTGATGCGCTTCTTTATTGTTCTGTGAAGAAGGAATATGGCAGGGGGTGGTGTAATAAACAGTTCTCTTTTTTTTTAAATAGTCTATTTTGAAAATAGATTAATTAATCTAATTTTATAGATTTATAAATGAGTTTATTTTATTTTAAAAAAATCATTAAATATGCTGACTTGACATCTATGAAGATTTTTATCCAGCTTTGCAAATTATTTTAAAATCCTTTAAAAATTAAACAGTATTTGGTGTTCATCTTAAACTTCTAGCTCTTAAATTATGTGATTATGTGAAAATCTTAAACCATTCAAAAGAGTTTACTTCTATAAAGCCCTGATGGAGGCAAAAGCATGACCAAAATGGTCACAACTGAAAATAACAAATAATCTGGTTAAAACATTATTTGTGTATTTTTAAGCTAATCACCTGACTAGGAAAAAAGCAGTCCAAAGGAGACAAATCAGAGTAATATGTTTAAAGGTCCAATGTAAATTTAATTCTTCTTTTAATTCCAGCAGTTGTACATAGATCACTTGGAAATACAAAAACCCCGACTTATTTATTAAAAATTTTCAGCACCTCCCTCCAGCTTGTTAGGTTACATCCTCCTTCTTCTCAATAAATGTAACAGATTGTAACTGAAATAAGGGTAGTTCGTATATCTTTTGATACCCATAACTGCTAATGAATAAGAATACCATGCCCTAATTGGTTCTTTTCATCTGAAGCTAGTTCTTTTCATTTTGCTTCTGCAAATACTATATTTTTTGCTAGAAAATGGCAGAAACAGTGCAATTCACTCAATAGCTGTGCCATAAAAGTCAATTTGGTATTGTACCAAAAATGTTAAAAACAATTCAAATGACAGTACTGCAGTTCCTCAAAAAAAACCCCCACCAAAATAATATCATTCCTGTTACAATTTGTAGCGTGCACAGCCATCCTAAGCAGCATTTCCAGTCTGTCATTAGGAATATAAGACTTTTTTTTTTTTAAAAAAAGACACTCTAAGTCTCTCTATCTCCTCCTAATGGGACTACTGAAGGTGTGAATACTCACTATTCTTTTGGATCTGCACCATTGTGGTTTTGATCCTGTCTGCATTACACCCACTTGTTAGTAACAATTAGTGAAAGAAAAATGAACCCCTTTAGAAAGACTCACCAAACCAAAATAATTCATAAATTGTATTTTTTCCAGTTCAGCTCATTAGATGGAGAATGAGGATAGGGCAGCCTCCTTAAAAGGAGTGACTTTGTTTTTAAGGCGCATCTCAGAGAAGGGGTCCCAGCAGCATCGCTACAAATAGGAAACCCTTCATAGCACAGGCTAGAAAAAGTTATGGATTCCACAATCCGCGCTTTCAGAGATGGAATTATTCTTGCAGTAAGAGTAAATTGCGGTTGTTAAATTATAGCACTTAACAGTAAACAGGTCTATAAAACAAAAACAAAACACCACCACCACCCTAAGTGACCCCCAAAACACTGATCCAAAAGTAAAATGGTCCAGAACTTACCAATAGTCATCAGGATAAAAGGAACTTCCTTCTGGTTTAGTTGGAAGAAGTCATATGAAGACAGTAGACTCTTTTGGCAAAGATTAGAGCCACCAACTACAGCAGTTCATTCTATATGGACCAAACCTAACTACATTCTGTGTTGCGCTCTGGGAGATAAAAGACTACAGAAATACATAGTCCCGATCACACAAAGACAACAATGATTTACACAGTACCTGTTTCTCATATTCCTTCAGAAGCTTTGAAGTCAGGTGAGTTGCTGCACTTAATTCATTCTGATTTAAAAACAAAAACCCCAAGCTTGTTACTTTTTGATTTAAATTAATACCAAAAAACCCCAACCATATTTGAAGAGGAAACTATTACAGACATAGAACTTAAAATCTGACTACAGATGTTCAGAAAACCTAAGCATCCTGCCTTTCCATTTCTCTAACATTACTGAGAGTTACAGGTAATCAGTGTTTACAAACACGAAGTTCACAGCCTGTACCGTGAATCCAATCTCTGGGCTTCTTCATGTCATGCAGTGCATATTTGCATTTAATTATTTCAAATTAGCTCCCCTAGTTACTGAGTATTAGGAATTTGTTATCTGTAAAAGGAAGAACAGATTGCAATGAACCTCAGTACTACCTGGTTACTACCTCTACTTGTACACAGACAGGACCTAATTAGCAGATTCATGGTATGGGACAACTTCATCTTTCATAATGCAGTTGTAGGAGAAAGGATGGAAATTTAGCTAAATAGAAAGGCAGTAAAATAAAACTACATAGCAGCAAACCTACAATAAACACACTAGTCATTAAAGTAAAACCAACAGTAAAATAAGGATACGAAAAGCAGGAGTGACAATCAGTAAAAAAGTCAAACAGTTCAAGTATATACAAATTAATACAGGCATAAACTCAGTTGTTCAAAAAACCACACAAAATAGATTCCACCTTTGGCATAAAAATGCAGTTACTTATAGATGATGAGTGAAACACGAATATATTGTGGGTAAAAAAATAATCTCCCACTTGGTACTATACACTATACTATTCTACACACGAAGATCGTGATGGGAAACATTTTAGAAACACTTAGGGAATACAATAAAACTACTAAAAGACCAGAAAAACTTTTTAGTCTTAAAGTCCCTAACACAGAGAAAAATAGTAATTTAATTCTTAAGTTTAAAAGAAGTATTGTTTATAAAAATTTCATGAAAAAGAGAGAGACATGAATTGTGGTTCAAAAGCTCTAAACTGCATCCAGAAGTTTCATTAACACTACCTGTGCATCATATATTCTGTGCATGGCTTGAAATAACTGATTGATGTAATTGGAAATTGCAGCAGCATCTTCTTCAAATACTCCCAGCAAAGACCGAGTCTGTAAAAATGAAACAGCCAAAATATTAACATGTCAAGTTAGCAAAGTAGTATTTAACAGGATTTCATTGTTTCAGGTTTATTACTGAAAAGTTTATAAACACTCCAACACTGTTTAAGATTCTCGAAACATCATTCCTGTCAAGATCGCCAAGCTCAGCCTCACTCCTAACGTCAGCCTCTCTCCAGGTTAATACATTTTCAGAAATGAAAGGACCATGGGAGATGGTTAAGTGTATAAAAAAGTGATGCGGGCAGCTACTGAACACACTGTGGTCCAGCCCTAAGGAAAAGGGTAGAGATGACTGGTATTAAATAGCGTGCCAGGTACACACATTTCTTCTGCAGTGAGATCAAAACAAAGGCTGCAGCTTTCTACTACTATGCATCCCGAATGAATTGCTGCGGGCTGTGCTTGGACCTGTGCAGTAACAGTCAATTCTGTGATCAAAAGGCTGAGGAACTAAATGCTAGAAAGAGTACAATCTACATCCAAACTACATTTCTCCCCCTCGCCACTCCACAGTGAAAGGCAGTGAAAAGATCTGTCCTTTTGTCCTTACCCCAGCCTGTCAGTCAGTCTGTTCCTTAGCTGGTGTCACCCACAAGCTTGATGACTCCGCATCCTATTGTACTGCCTGCATCACTGATGAAGGTGCTTAACAGTACCCACCTCGAAATCAACCTCTTTATCACTGCCCACCTCAAAATATGGATCACTACTCTTTAGGCCCAACTATCCACCAGTTTTTCCACCCAGGTCACAGTCCATACCTCTCCATTTTGGCCAGAAGGATGTTACCAGAGACCGTGTCAGAATTCTTGCTTAAGTCAAGGTAAATACCATTCACTGCTCTTCCCTGTGATGAAATGACTGACTTGGAATGAGAAGGAAATCAGGTTGCTCAGGCATAATTTGCCCATAAGCTTAAATGACATGCTGACTCAGTGTTCTTGCATCCTTTTTGCACTTCGAAGCAATGTTACTCCTCACCACGAGGATGTCAAATAGCTTGCTTTCACCAAGACAAAAACCCAAAGGGGGAAGAGCAGAGAATGTACCTCTAAACTCTGTGTGGGCTACGTTTGTTTTCTCTAAAATATTTGTTGGGATGCTTGGATGTAGAAATAGGGGTGTTGCTTGCAAAACTCACAACATAAACCCTTTAACTCTAGTAACGTTTTACCAAGAGGACTGCGCTTTGGTTTTATTTTTACACTAAAATTAATGTCCAGACAGAAAATGCAAAGAATCATGAGAACATAACAGTTTTCCCTCCAAAATTATGGTTCTTAAATACTTGAAATTGCATATTCTCTTTCTTAGTCTTCCCTAGGCTGTGTAACTGTAGTTTCCTCAAAGAGTAAGAGAAGGAACTTATGGGACCTGGGAAAAGAACGAAAGACTGACAATAGTCTGGACACCAGGCAAACCTCTCTGATGAGATTAGCAAAAAGCATTGGATTGCACCACACATGAATCATGGGGTTTTTATTCAAAGTTCTTGCTACGTCAAAGACTTATCTTGAAATGATGTAGACTTTAGTTCATCTCCCCTTGAAGCATGGAGGTCTTTTTCAGCTACTTTTCTGATTTTCTGCTTTTAATGATAATCAAGGACTACATATTAAACCTGTATAAAGTATATCACTTGACCATTCTTTTGACACAAAGTTACTTTATTTAACTTGAATTAGATGCCTGGTTGTCTCACAAATATGATCATACCATATAATGCCTAAAAGATACTTGAATAAAAAAATATAATCAATCATCATCATCAACTTTATGGTGGTTCTAGTTTACAAAACAAGTGGAAACAGGGGTGGAGGAGCAAAGAGGTGGAGGAGAACTCAAATGTTTGCCAGGTGTGGCAACACATTGTGTCATCCTAATAGCTGTGACTCTCCCATTAGAGACATACATGAAAGAATGCAAAAGAGCCATAACCACCGAAATTATATACTCCTGACCTTTAAACCTGACCATACATAAACCTGGACTTGTAATTTTAAAGGAATATCATGTAAAGTTTCTGGATTATGCTTATTCTTTAAAACAACACTGCAGAATAAAAGCATTTGTATGTTTTATTGTAAAAAAAAAAAAAAAAGTTTATCAATGTCTGGACTTCAAACTGACATTGTATGATAGTGACAGAAAATAACCTGAAACTGTAAATAAGTTATGGCAGACTATTGCTTAGCAAAAAAAATAGAGGAATATTGTTTACCTATGCTTCTAGTAAAACTTTGCATCATTCTGCATGTTCTTTAAGATGCTTTCATTCCCTAGATATGAGCAGTGATAAGCTCCACAAGAAACCACCTAGTTGGAGGTCAGTGAATTGTTAAGCATTCTATGTCATGGTATGTGTGCTAGTGTAACTCACACCAAGTCTCTTGCCTTTTTTATTGTGCAGTGCATCAGGAATGCAAATAAATCTGAGCAGAAACTCTCTCTACATATATGTCCTAACTTAGTATTTAAATTGCACTGCTTTGCATAGCAGAAGACAATGTAAAGCGGCATTTGGTTTATGTCTAAAAACACAGTGGTTATATTTTTATTCTGTGACGAGATGAAATGAGTGAGGTTTGCCATTTTAGAAAAGCCTTTCCTTCCTTCAGATGCAGAATAAGCTTGATATGATGTTTCTACACCTGACGTTAGTGTCCGAAACGTGTCTGAAGGTGCAAAACTCCAGTCCATAGTTCAGCACTAAACAAGGACCTAGGATGATGATTTTTTCCAATATTACAGCATGGACACATCAATCAGAAAGTCACAGCAAGGTTTCTTCTTTCTTCAAACAACATCTGTTGCCATTTGCATTGCACTGGTTTCAAAATAACAGAAATTAACTAATGTAATAGAAGAATATAGAGTCCTAGTTTATGTTTTTCTACAAGCTGGTTAGCCAAATTCATCTAAAATATTAGGCTGACTGAAAGATGCAAAATTTTGTACCTAAAATAGAAGAAGATATCGGCAAATCTAATAGTTCAAGCACATCAAACTCACTGGGCTGAGTTTGGCTTTGCTCGTCTGTATCACAAGTCAACTCAAATGAAAGATTCTAGAATTTGTAATTACGTTCCAATACATAACTTTTTTGCATGTACTTCCCAAATGACATTCCAGTCTTAAGTGCTTGGAAAAAAAATCCCTACATCCCACTTTTTAGGGATCCTAAATTTATCTTACATTTGACATTTCCTATAGATACAAATAGTTCTGACTTCCATATACTGAGAACTGACCTTCAAGAGAGAATTTCATTAAATTAACACTTTCAAAATTTTTTTCCTCTTCACGAGACTACATCAGGTTTAGTTTCTGGGCCAGAGACCAGGCTACAACTCATCTAACATCTAAACATCTAGAATTTGAGCTATACAGGGCACTGTCCTTCAGAAAGCAATGATACACTTTCTGTTGCCTTTTCTAAGTCATCCTTCCACTTTATGGAGATTTGTTAAAACGGTCGTCATTTTAGGGCTTAAAATTCCCCATTAAGCAAGTGAAAGTTTCTCTTCTTATGCTTGAGGAATCAGAACTACCAATGTTTATGTTACTACAATATAGCAAGACTCGCTCATCTCCATAAACAATGCAGCAAAACAAGGATCTTAATTCAAAAGGCTGCAATACAAAAAAAAAATCCTATTTTTTTTCCGCGTCTAGCAAGAGCAGTACAAAGTACTTGCTGTTGTCGCTGCCAGCAAGAGAAACCAGTGCAACTGAATAACGCATTTCCTGCTTAATAGTAGTATGAAAGAAATGCCAAGGCAATATATGGCATCACTGACAAAGGTCAAGCAGCAGAAATGGAAGTGCAGGTATCAGAGCAACTAAAGGCCCCTCAGCACCATGCGTTTCCCACCTACTCAAGCATTAACAACAGCCACGATAACCTCATCCAATAACTGCTTTTCATACACATCTATTAAACCTTAATGCGGTTTTAGTAAAAGACAAAGATAAGAAAAATCGCCTTGAGAAGTGAAGACGGGTTTTGTCAACACGAGGTCTCCGAAGGCAGTCATCAATGTAAAGGCGGGGCTGGGGAAGTGAGGGAGTCGGTGCAAGGGGCTGCCCTGACGCCCGACGCTGAAGCACAGCGCCTCTGGAAAACCGTTCCCGAGCTCGCTCTTTACAAACAGCTCGTCGGCCCGCGGGACACCCGAGAGGGCAGGTGATGCAGGCGGCACGAAGGCGCCGCCGAGACCGGGGCGACACCTCGCCGGGGGCACTGCTCAAGCTGACAGCCCGAGAGCCGCGACTGCTGGCCCCGAGCCCTGCCACGCCACCGGGGCGAGAAGCACAGAAAGGCACCTGGCCATGCAGGCAGCTTTCCTGCCCCGCTGACGGGAAGGGTCTCGCCCTCCCTCACGGCCGCCACGGAGCCTCTACAACGTCTCCCCGAGGGAAGGCGGTGGCAGGGAGCGAGAGGGGAGCAGCGGTAGGCCCGGCGCCCACGGGTCGGGCCCGATCTGGCCCCCACCCACCGAACTGCGTCTTGCCTCTCTTACCTGGGGGCTGTCTTCCAGCGTTTCCTCGATGGGGAGCTTGTCGATGCCGGGCATGGCGGCCGGCGGGGTCAGCTCTGCGCTGCTGCCAGTTCCCGCACCCCACAGCGCTCCCAGCTGACTGCACCCCCCCCTCCCTCCAGTCACAACACAGACACCTCCGCCCCACTTCACGCCGGATATCCCGCCCACCCCACTGCCCGCTTGGCTTTTCTATTGGTTCTTCCTCCTGTCTTACCCAGCTTGTTATTGGTGAGCAGGTCCGTCTGTTTGTTCAGACGCGCGCGTGGGGCTCTTGGTGCCGTGAGGTGCGTTGCGCCCCTGTGTGGGTGCGTGATTCTGCTCCTGCCCCTCGTGGTAGCGGGAGGGGCGCGCGCTGTGGCTCGGTGCTTTCCGTGCCCCGCTGCCGTGCGCTGCCCCTCAGGGGAGGGAGGGGTGCGTTCCTCTGGGTCAGCCGCGCCATCCCTCTCAGTAAAATGAGGAACGGAGAAGAGGGGCTTTGTGGCTCCCGCTTCTCGGGAGGGTGTCCCGTCACCCGCTGCGTCGGGCCGCCTCCAATTTGGGGAGGTGAGTGGGGAGCCGAGACAGAAAGGGACGTTTCCACGCTGAGGTGTCTGTCCAGCGCTGCCGCGGACAGGAGGTGGCTGTCGAGCAAAGTTGCTGGGAAAAAACAAGGAAACTCTTTCCGGTGGTGGGGTTTTTTTGTTTGTTTGTTTGGTTTGGTTTGGTGTTTTTTTGGTTTTTTTTTTTTTTTTTTTTACGCTTGCAGTTACATGCTCTGTGTTATAAATCAGCGTCTCCTCCTGGCCCTGTTTGTTCTGGCTGTTGCGGTCTAATCAGAACAGACACACAGTTACCGTGGGGACAGAACCTTAGTGGGACTCAGGCTGTTGAATCCCTGCCGTGAGGGAAGCACCTTTTAATGTTACCCGGAGCGTCCCTTTTGAGAAGTCTTTTATCCCTGTCCCTTCTCCATTGTCCCCCAGGGCTTTTATTGAGACAGTATTTCTATCCCTAACTACCTAGTTGGGTTTTTTGGTTTTTTTTGGTAATCAAGTGATAGCTTCAGCTGGGGACTCGGTGTTCCTGCTTGTGTCTTAAAAAAATACAGAAACATTCCTGAGCACAGTTTTCCCCCTCAGAAACAGGAGTACAGTCAGTCCTAACGGATCCCCTGCTTCCTTAGGCTGGTCAGGCTTGGTGCTATGGGTTGGTGGCCAATTTTAAATACTTAAAGCTACTGGGAGGGCTCGCTGAAATTGAAACACATGATGGTGCACTGTTTAAAAAAGCATATTCTTGAGTATGTGATTAGTATGTTTTGACCAAAATTACTATATTTTAAATTATCCCTGCAGGTTAAGCAATTTGTATTATAAAGAGTAGACCTCTTGAGAGGCATTGAGTATGTACAAGCTGCTAATCAAGAACATCTGTCTACTTTTTCGTTTATTTAAAAACAGATTTTGAAATGCATAAAATTCTCACTCTTAAAACTAACAAAAGCAAAACCAAACTGTATAGCGTATTTGAATTTGCAGGCTGGTTTAACTCTGAAATTATTTGATGATATTTCTGCATCTTAATAAATGATTGGAAAGTTGTTTAGATACATCTATTATTAGAGCTTTAAAAAAAAAAAAGCAGCTGCTCGCTGGCTGGTTTTGCCTTTTTGTGGCTAGGTACACTTGGTATAAAACCAGGTTAGAAAGTACACAGAGTCATTCAGCAGAGCAAATGATTAACTATTGTGCACCCTTCCTATGGAGACCTTTCCTATTGTTTCAGATCATGTTTTACCTAACAGATAAAGGAAAAAGTTGGTATTAAATCACAAACCATTGAAGATTTTTGTGGTGTGCAGGGGGTATTCATTTGGTTTTTTTTGTAGGGAGTGGTGAGGCAATTTCAAGGTTGAAACTTAGCTGGTGACTCACCTGGCTGAAACAAGTCACACCACTTCTCTCTTTCCCTGTCACATGAGGGTAATGCTATAGAGTTATTTTACAAGGGATTTTAAAGAGTAAGTCTTACATCCCTAATTACCATGTGATAGAACACTAGCATTGGTTCATGACCTGTATATATGTGCATAGCTTTCTGGTTTTGTGTTCAGTTAACTTGTGACTAAGTTTTACAGCTGTCTTCTGTAAGAAATGCTCTCTGTTTCATACTATAAAATGCATTTCCCTAGCAGAGTTCAGGGAGGTAGTAACTTTATATGGAATTGGTTTTAGTTAGCTTTGTATATTTACTACTGTAAGTGGCAGAGGGAAAAAACCCTTTCTTGATCTGCTATGAATACAGAATAGCTCTTTGAGAATTAAATGTTTTCTAGAAGGAAAAAAACCACTAACAAACATGTCTTTAATGTGCAGAAACATGCTTTGATAGCTCAGCTGTCACGTAGCAGAAAAATGTGTCTTGTTCCTGTTGATCTTAGCGATTCAGTTTAATGATTCAGTTTGCTTTAGTAGCAAGAGGAGGACCTCTCTAATAATTTTGTAATATACCAGTGCTACTTTGAATCAGTAGCAGCTTGGTAAATAGATCACTTATGTTGAAACATTCTGTGAGATATTGCTAGTCTTGGTCTCACCTTTTGTTACATTCTTAACAAGTTTAATTTTTGTTACATTCTTAACAAGTGTTAGAAGGCATCCAAAATTTTTGAGATAAAAGTTTGAAAGCCATAGCTGAGATTTGATAGTAATGAATTTGATAGTAATGGTTCCTCTGAACCCTCTATCTAGTAAGTGTGGGTTTAGTGTTACATTTTTTTTTTCAGCACAGTAGGCTTTTTGTTAGTGTGTATTTTTTGTTTGTTTGGGTTTTCGGATTTCTGGGTTGGTTTTTTTTTTTCTTTCTGCAAAATATTTACTAAAAGGCCTTAAAAATGTGGGGAACTAACAGTTGGCACTATGTAAATGGGGAGAAGAGCAGCCGGTAGGTCTTCAGCGGATTCCAGATGTGTCCCCTAATGGAGAGAACATTTTGTCTCTGCTGGAAGGTGAAAGTCACTGTGTGGATGAGGTAGGCTTTATTTGCCTGTTACATGCTGTTTAACATAATGTTTCTCAGACTTTTTTCCTAGTGCCACCCTTGGATTTACCTTGAATTTATCTGTGTGCACTTTATCTCCCTGGGTCAAAATAGCTTTTACTTCAGCCAGCAAACAGCTAACTGCTTTTAGTCATGTTTTGCGAAAATTTGTGTTAACAGTTTCAAGGTATTCTTGCCTGAAAAAAACTTCTGAGTTTTGAAGTTGGCTTTGAATATAATCTTTGTTATTCATGTTCAAAACCTATTTGAGAGGAAGCTACATGCAGCAGAGTATCTGAGGTGGTGAAATACTGGTGTAGTTGGGTAAAGAAGCTGTGGGTAAAGAGGTGAGATGAAAGGCAATTTTTTTTTTGTGATAAGTAATCAAGAAAGATTATATATACACCCTTTATACCTTTTTAAAAAGTTGAAAACATTGTACAGGCTATTGTGAAAGGTGACCTGGCAGTGGAGTAGCAAAGGGTGACAATGGCAAAACAGCAGCAGTAGTCATTGAGGTTTCAGACGAAACCCACCAAAAACTCTTGGTGTGGTCTCTTCAGCTGGTATTAACAGGGCCATGAGAGGCTTCACAGCTCTCAAGAACAAGAGCTTCGTCTACTGAACAGATGAACTCTGCTGTCCCTGGGCAAAAAACAGTGGTGCAAAATCTGAAAGGGAGATTAGTTTGCTGCTACATCAAGTATTGCTGCTGTAAGAGGATTTGCATATTCAAGGAGCAGTGATTTCTCCTATTATTGGTTATTTAGAGCGACACAACAAACATTAGGTTGAAAATCCTAATTGCCCCTGCAGTGGTGTTTAGCTAAAACACTGTAGGTAATTTCATATGGGTTGCAAGGGAAATATTGATAATTTCTTATGGGCCGAAAGAATGAAATACAGTTTTTGAGAGAAGGCTTGAGATCCATTTACACATTCAGTGGGAATTCCTAGACATTTAATCTGGTTCTTTACTACCAGGTATTCTTGAGTCTAAAACTTTTTCTGCCCAGTGGAAAATATATTTTCATCCCCGTTTCTTGTGGAAGCCCATCCAACCTGACCTTGAACGCATCCAGGGATAGATGTAATGGAATTTTGATATATTGCAGACTTACCTTTAGAATAATTTATCTTGTGAAATTTTTATGTGGAGCTGCATTGCCATTATAAAGGTGTCTCTGATACATAGTCTTTCAATTTCACTGAGTTGCTCTGAAATTAAAGAGCGTAGTATGAGCATCTAATTCAAACTTCTGAATTGGGGCTTCCTGCTGCTGTACGTGGTTGCAGCCGTGAACTCTGTTTAAAAATAAGAGTGTTGATATGTTTCTGTGACTGCATTGCAGTCTCCAGGTCTGATTCAAGTCAACATTGAGCAAATGAATGTAATATGATTATTTTAATAATGACACAGTTTCTAACTCAGATAACATTGCTGGACAAGCTCAATAGCTGTGCAAGCCACAACACCAGATGGCAGTATCTGGTGAGCATCTGACCTGTGCCTAGTGAAGGAGTTAACTGCTTTGGGCCTATTTTATGAAAATTCTTATTAAGAGCTACCAAGATCTCTTTTCCCTGAAAAGTCATTAAAAGACTCTGAAAGAATGAATGTTTCTAAGTGGGTGTTAAAAGCAGGCTACATAGAAGAAGTCGTGTGTCGTGTGTCCCC
>VWZZ01006371.1:614496-634227 GCA_013399095.1 Psophia crepitans | reverse complement strand
CAATCTCAGAGAGACCAAGAAATAAATTCTAGCTGCTTGGTTAACTTAATGGTTAGCTTTGGGAAGCTTTGTGTGAAGTTGTGTGTCCCCCGTAAATGTGTCTCTTACCACCACATATGCCTGTCTTTATTGATAGTTCTTGATAGCTTCCTGAAGAGAACACTTATGAAGGTATTTACCACTTTGGGACTTAAAGTATGTGGTAGTCTGAATTTCAGCTGCATGGCTCAGGTTAATTTCATTCATATTCATCCAGGTGAAATGTATGTTTTCCAAAATGTGTTTTGTCTCAGTGCTTGTGTTGGTATTTTAAAATTCTTTAAGAAAAATAGTGGCCTGTATTTGGAAACTAGTTATTTATATTGTAACACTTAAGAGGTTTTTTGTATTATTAAAGTCCATGTTAGTTTCCAGATTCAAGAGGCTGTCTCGCTGTCAATGATCATGGGAAAGAGCAATTGGTAAGCAGCTCAAGTTCAGTACAGAAGGAGTTATATTGTTTTCTTGACTCTGTTTTGTGGGAATTTTTTTTTTTAAACTGGTGTTCCATGTAGAGATTGTAGAGGCAGAAAACTGATCTACCAGTCATCGCTATATAAGAAGCTTTGCATTATCTCTTTAGTAACCTGTGGACCTGGTGTGCAGTCTGAATACTCAAAATAACTGCCTGGGGTCAAGAAAAGGAGTCCTGAGGCAACAGCTGTAGTGAAACATAAAGGGCTATAAAGCCCTTGTTAACACTGCTTCCCACTGACCTCTAGTTCATCAAATATTCCAGCAAGCTGTGGTTTCCTGCATAGGTCCTTATGGCTTTTTATCTATAGTTCATGGTTGCGAGGCTGTTAAATGACGGTTGGAGCTTAATTTGCAGGTGGTCATTGCAGTTATATTGATACCACTTCAAGATCTCTTGATAAGGGCTGATAATGTCCTTAGTAAGCTCATTTCTTGAATTATCACTCTTCTTGATAGTTTGGTGTGACAACAATCTCATTGCACAACGCAAGTCAGTCCAGTAAGTCAACATTTTTTAGCTGAACGTCTTTCTGATATGAAAGGATTGTACATTTCTCTGTAGGATCTCCCTCAGCACAGTATTGTCTATTCTAGCCTGTGCCATTTCCTTAGTGATTTTCCTGATCTGTCTGTTCCAAAAGATTAGTCTTGGATTGTTTATAAATGTACAGAAAATCAAAGTGGAGGTACTGTTTATTTTCTTAATATTAGTTGTTAGCCATGTGAATGTGACTGATTACCGTTTTCTCAGAGTAGTTTATTCTGTGTAAAGTAAGAAAAAATAGAGGGCCAGATTTTTTGCTCCAAAAGCAGAGTCCTACATGCTCATGTGCTCCTACATTATGTGTTCCAAATTAAAAGTTTTATTTTAGAAGGGTAACTTTTGCATCTTGAAATAAAAATATTGTTTTAATTTTTGCATGTTACTGAATAAACCTTGGTCAGAAATGAGAAAAGGAGGAATCTCTACAGGGAGGTTATCCCAAACCTGGTTTTGAACATGTGATATGTATACTGCTGTGTGGTTGACAGATGACCTTGAATAGAAAAATATTATAGTCAGTTCTTTATAACGAATGAAATCAGAATTCTATTTTCAAACTCTGAACTTCATTTCAAAACCTTTACCTCCTTTCTCCCCATTACTCATGGGTTTTAGTCATTTTAAGTGTTTGCTCTATAGGATTTAAATAAATTTCTGTCGGCTGTAAGCCTGCAAGAAGGGAGGAGTATCTAGCAGTAGAAGTACGTTTTTAAACCGCAAAACTTCATTTACTTTAAGTTTTGTTCTTATGTTGTAAAGAATGATCAGGAAGTTTCCCATATAGTATGTTTCAAAAAAGCTGCAACAAAGTTATTTTAATAAGAAAAATGAATGCATGAATTATTTAAAATAGTTGGTGCAACTGTTCCTGTTAACTAATCCAGGCACTTGGAAGGCAATTACACTGAGCTTTGACAACACTGCCAACCCAGTGCACAGTGCCTTATGCCAAAAGCTATTGTTGTTTTATTGACCACGTTCACCATTACATATGCATATGAAAAAACAGAGGCATTTTCATCGGGATTACCCTAATAGCATTAAGAGATTATTTTTTAAATTTCCTTGGAAGGAAATTCACTTAAATGAGATTACTTATTACTTGACTGGTTTCCTATCATGTTGCTATGTTTAGGTAAATGGAGTCCATCAGAGTATAAAGTTTTTAAAAAACCTGATTTTATACATTAATGATTTCGCATAAAGGAGAAGTACTATATTTGTGCACAGCTTCTTTTGAGAAAGTTAAGTCCATGTTCTGGTTAGGAGAGATAACACTTTTTGTCCCTCTTGGTGGCCCCCCTAGTGTCACCATTAGTTGCTAATTACTTGCAAACAAATAAACAATTAACTCCTCGTGCCTCTTGGTGGGAGAGTTTTCATTGACATGCTAAAACTTTCTAATAAAAGATTTTAATTAATGACGTTGCAAATCCAACCCCCTTGTCAACATAGTTATAAGGAGGACTTGTGGAGAAATGCAAGTACAGTATACATGCTATGCTGGCTGAAGGTGAAAGCATGGCAAGTACATCGCTATGCGCTGCTAATACATCAGCGTCTCAGAATCTTCGAAAAGTGTCTGGGTTTGTAGAAAATAAAACCACACAGTGCTCGTTTTCCATTGAAAGTATTTTGGGATTGGAGCAGAAAAAAGATGGCATTCCAGCAGTGAAACCTCACAGACCGTGGATGGATACATGCACCAACTTGGGTAAGTCAGAAGTCTGTTTTGTAACGTCCGAAGCTTTTATTCCTTTAAAAAGTATATATTTTCATCTTTCTACTGAAAGGCAGTAAATTGAAGCTCTTGTTTGCTTGCTTTTTCTAGTTTTAGGTGATGACAGCAATCCTCATCTGCAAATCCCTCTTGTTTGCTATGAAAATCCATTATTTCATGCTAACAGTAATCCAGTGCAAGAGGAAAAAGTTTTGAAATGTGAAAAATACTTTTCAGTCACTGAAAGACTATCTTTCAAACGAGAATTGAGCTGGTACCGGGGTAGAAGACCAAGAACTGCATTCACGAGAAACCAGGTAGGGATTTTCTTGGTATTTAATAAATGAATGCAGTTTAGTAAAATGTTGGTAGAAGCCTAGAACGCTGACTAATTCAGTATGATGTACCTCTGCAAAGAGAAATGTGATCGGGATCTAGTGTAAGTTGTCAGTAATGTTGCTAATTTCAGCAGACCTGTGTTTATGCATGGAATCAGGATTGTGCAAACACTGCTTGGAAATCTCCTGTTCAACAAACTAAACTGGTTTTGGGTTGGTTTTTTTTTTTTGCATTTATTTTTATTACTGCTATGAAGGTAGTGATAACTGTTCAACAAGTGTGTTTTAATCTCCTCAGATTGAAGTCTTGGAAAACGTTTTTAAAATGAACTCCTACCCTGGCATTGATATTAGAGAAGAGCTAGCTCGCAAATTAGATTTAGATGAAGACAGGATCCAGGTAATGAAAAATTTATTTGAACTTTTCTGTAATTCCATCTATATGTTCTTACTGGTTATATAAATAAGTAGTTTGACAGCAGTAGCAATAATTTTAATACTCGCAATTTAAAACAATGTACATTTATACATGTGGTATGCCTTCATTGATTTGTGAAATGAAAGCCATTGAATTCCCTCTGAAATCTTAAACCTTCTTCCATAGCGTTCGTTGATGAGGTATTCATGATTATAATGTTTCCATGATATCTGCTCTGTTAATCTCTAGTTATCATGCACAGAACTTGATAATTTGCTTCCATGTTTTAAAATCATGTCTATATTATGCTTGCCACCATATTTGAAAAACAGATTTGAAACAAATGTTGAAATAATTTGTATGAATGTCTAAGTATTTTCTGAGGCACTCAGTAGAGTATACATGTGTTAAACTGATGTTTGAGCCTATGGCTTCATCTTGCCAAAAGCAAAATCTCCTCAGGGATTTAATTATTGATTTCCAGATAGTCCAATGTGATAAGTAGCATGCTATAAATAATAGAATTTATGCCTCACCTTGATGTTTGTTTAAGCTTTTGATGCAAGTATTGTGGGATTGATGGGTGACTTTATTCTGTAATTAATTAAGCAGCTGAAGGAATAACACCTTAAGACGTGTGTGAGTTCCAAGATGCTCAGGATCTTGGAGGATCTGAGTTAGTATCATTGAAGTTAATATTAGTTTTTATGTAATTACAGTGAAGCTGGTCCTTACTTTCCATTTAAGCTGGGGGTATTATTTTCTTCATCTATGATGTTAAGAGTTATTTGCAGTTACCTACATGCCGTCATCTGCAGATTTTAAACTTGTTACTGAACTTCCAAACTACTGTTGTTACACAAAATACTGTAAAGTTGTGTGAATATTTTTAAGTTTCAAAGCTTACATTGCTGTATAGTGCTGTATTTCTGAAAAGTGTGCCTTTTCTTTCAATTTTAGATCTGGTTCCAGAACCGTCGTGCAAAGCTGAAAAGATCACACCGAGAATCTCAGTTTCTAATGGTGAAAAATACTTTCACCTCCAGCCTGCTAGAGTAGAAGAAAGGGTGGTTTGCTGCTATGGTACTACAATAGAACATGAGGAATTATTGGAATGTTCATAACTTGTATTAAGTAATGGAAATTACGATTTTATCTCCAGATTTGAAAGTTTATCATAATTTTCATTAAAATAAACTGTAAATACGTGAAGTATTATAATAACTACTTTTTGTGGAAAAAGTGAATGTTTCCTATATATTTTAATAACTATTTTCAGGAAAGTTTACATATTTTTCAAGTTGAAAAAAAAATAATCCAAACTTAGGTTGCACAGGATTTTCAGCTAGTATGAATTACTGTAGCTTAACTGCAGACAATTTAACAAAGCTTCATGGTTTTAAAAATAGTGTATTTAAAATCTCAAATAGACAATATGCAATATGGATTTTGCTTCCTGAAACAGGTTGTGCATTACATTGAAGTTTAAATAGCTTATTTATAGAGAGTATGATAGTTTTCATAAAGAAGATACTTTTTTTTTAAAAAAAGAAGTATCTCAAATGGGAGGGCTAGTATTTGACTCTCCAGTTTGAAGAATTGCTTGGTTAAAAGAAACTGAAAATTATACTCTTTTAAATATCGTATTTTAATTACTTTTGGATAGTTGCCTATTTAATATTTCAACTTGGATATCTCCTCTCTTGTCAGTTTAAGTGTTCCAGTTATAGAAGTAGCTCTATTATTTTTTTAATGAGAGAGTGCAGCATTTAACAAGATTAAATCAGTTGGGAGCACACCAGACCAGATACCCAAATTGTTGCCATTAATTTTAAGGTGTTGAATTAATTTTTATCAAACAGTACATAAAAGTTAATTATCCTGATATTTGATATTCAGCCTGAAGTCAGTATGCGTAAGGAGAGCCTCATATTAAAAAAAGAGAAACAAACCAAACCCACAAACAACAGCTCATGGCCATGAGGTAGGAAAACATTGTAAGCGTGAGTTTACATGGTTCCTTGTTTAGCAGAGCTTCAAGCACTTGCTTGAAGTGCTAGTGTCCTTCAGTGAGACTTCAGCCTGTGTTTCTTGATAGAGGTAGATTCTACATGGGCCCAGCTGTATATATGAAAAATCATTTTGTGTTAGGCTGATGGTTCAGTAGAAGCACTGACTTTAAAGATATTTCAATCTGTAAATCTGAAAAAAAAAATATCCCAATAAATCCCAAAGAATTTAGACATAAAGCATTACTGAGTTTTCCCACTTGACTGACTTGAAAAATGAGTTTTACTTTGAACCAAAACTGTGTTTCTAGTAATCAAAAACCTGAACTGAATCATTTTATCTTACTTTAAAAAAATAACACAGGAAAAATTTCTGAAAGCTAGGGAGAAGTTCTGTGAGTGCTTATGACATATAAATTGTTTTTATCTAATTCAGGGTACAGATCGCAAAGACTGCAGGCTGCGAGAGTTGGGGTTGTTCAGCCTGGAGAAGAAAAGGTTCCGGGAAGACCTTATAGCACCTTGCAGTACTTAAAGGGACTACAGTAAAGCTGGAGAGGGACTGTTTACCTGGGCATGGAGTGATAGGACATGGGGTAATGGTTTTAACTGAAGGAAGGGAGATGTAGATTGGAAATTAGGAAGAAATTCTTTACTGCCAGAGTGGTAAAGTACTGGTACAGGTTGCCCAGAGAAGCTGTGGAGGCCCCATCCCTGGCAGTGTTCAAGGCCAGGTTGGATGAAGCTTTGGGCAACCTGATCTAGTGGAGCGTGTCCCTGCCCATGGTAGGGGTTTGGAACTAGATGATCTTTGAGGTCCCTTCCAACCCAAACCAGTCTCTGAGTCTATGAATGCCTAGCCACTGAGCTGTGATGTTGGTTTCCAGATTTCTTGTGGGAATAGTTTTGCTTTATACAAAGTATTTTGATATTCACTGGAGGAAGAATTTGAGCAGAAATCTTCAATCTACATACCTTTGCCACCAGGCTTATTCCCAGTCTGACAGTTAGCTTCTATGAAGTCAACAAGGACATAAAGTCAGCATATTGTTGTTAATATAGCCTAAAGGTACATAGCAAAAAAGGGAAAAACATCTATAGATTTTAGTAGTGCAAATACAGTTAAATTGTGCTTCGCTTGCACTTGTTTAATAATAGTAAAATGACAGCAGATGTTTTTTCCTGGCATGTTGCTTTCAATAGTCTCTAGAAGAGATGGGTGTTAAAATTTTGAAGACCTATCTCTACTGCTTCCAGACACTTTTGATTCCTATATTTCTTCTAACATGCTCTGCTTTTCCTCCAGTTGTGTTCTTTCTAAGGACATCTCTACACATTTCAGTTGTTATAATGGACAATTTAATGTAGCTTTGCTGAATGTTTGCAAGGTATTGCAATATGCAGTTAGTTTAGGATTTTACAAGGTAAGGTTGTACCTGTTAATTATGAACAAACCAGGTGTTGCTCTTCCTATCTCAGTACTTGTATCCATGGTATCTGCTGTCCTATGGAATGAAAGGTAAGTTTGAGAAAAGGGGTGACAGAAAAAGTTAATTTTATGTAGTCCCATATTAGAAAAAGGTAAAGGGAAGGATGATCTGACTTCAGTCCTTAGTTGATATTTTGGATAATAGGTTGAGGTACAAGAGTTTAAATAAAATGATTTCTGTATTTTAAAAAAAATATTACTGAAAAGCTATATTATTTTAGAAGCAGATTACAGGTATTTACCATTTTGTGTCTTTAACTTTGTGGTCTCATTGCGTTAATTTCCATAGAATCCCTAAAATCTCGACCTGTTTAACTTTACTCCTGGATATCCTTTTTTAGTGTGAAAATAACAAACTTTTATCCAATATTGAAATGTTAATTATTCGTGCTTTGTTGGATTCAGGAAACAACTAACTGAACTTCTGTTGTATCCTGCATTCAAAAATACTTAAGAGAACATTCACCAAAAAAGCAATTTAAATGGAGCCAAATCTGAGATTAGAGTTTTTGGAGAAAGTAGAATCTCAGTTCAGATACCTACCTGATCTGCTAAAGGTAAAGGCAATATTGGGAATGCATGACTTCTGTTTTGTTTTTCTCACCTCAAAACATATACTGCCCATAGCTTAACCTTATTGCATGTAATTTGAAACTATTGTCTACTTTACTGCTGGAAACAAGGTTTCCAGCAGCAACAGATTAGTCTAATCTGTACAGATTGATGCCTAAGAACCTTACTCTATTATCTGGCAAATACCTAAATACACCTAATGTCTCTTATAATGGAACTTGTCTCAAGTGACGGAAGTCTGACAAAGCAATTTAAGAGAAGGAGCAGAATAGTAGCAGAATAATAATAGCACCAGCCCTGGTATCCAGCTCTCAATTAGCAAATGTTACCAGAAGGATGATTGGTGTAAGGTACTTAGTGCTGAGGGGCAAAAAATTTAATAGCATAATTGCATTATTTGCTTCATCTTGGCTTAGCTTGTTCTTCCGAAAGTTAATGCATCAACAAGTTAGAGGAGAGTCTCTAACTTTGTATTTCTACCTACTTTGACCAGCATGAGTTTAAAGTGTGGCCATCGCTTTCTCAAATACAGCTGATTTTTTTTCCATTAAAAAAAAAAAATTACTCTGGACTTCACAGAATTTTCTAAACTTGTACTGTATATTATGCAACTTTCTGGGTACCTTGAATATGTGTAATACACTGTTCTCTGTCTAGGCACAGCCAGTCCAGATAACAACAGTGGATGAGACTGTGTCAGAAGAGGCCAACATGCACTCTGCTCCAGTTTGGCATACTTGACCTTGCAGTGTTTGTCAGTCTATCCTTCAGAACTGTGATTAGAAAAATCTCAGTCGTCTTGGTTCCTTTTCTGACTTAATCTTTGTGAAGCCACAACCTCCTTTACTTCCAGACATGTGGCTCCAGTGATCATTAGAGCCTGTGATAAGCTGATAAATTTACTAGGATGGTGGAAAAAACTGCTCTAGCAAAAAGCCTGACTAGGGGTATGACTTCTCACTCTTCATATTGGCAAGCTGTTATGTCAACATCCATCAACAGCCACAATTTAGGCTAGAGTCAGGTTGGTAATGGCCTTCTTCATCCGCTGTAATGGCACTTAAACATTCTAGCAGCGCTTTCCTGAAATCGGTCCAGTGCCTGTGACACTGATCAGGACATTGGGCTGCATAATTATTTGTTTTAAATTGACATTCTCTTTACTAGTGTTTCTATCTTAACTTTTTTCTAACTACAAACTTCAGCAATGCCCATTGCTGTCCAAAAAAGATGAACTATGCTCATGTTCTAAAAGCAGATTCAACTAACTTATACCAAAGAACCACTGCTTCCGAAGTTCCATTGTAATATTGTTACTTGTGGAATACATAAAAGCATGGTTTGAATATAGTCTTTAAATTACCAATGTTAGCATTGAACCCCAGATTTAGAACACCATTCATTAAATGGTCATTTAAAACTTTACACTTTTAATTATTTAGTGTATCAAGCCTGTACTTAGAGATATTAAGCTAGCACACCAGCAAACTGTATGTTATAGTTTTCCTGGTGTGTGTGGGTACATCTACATTTTTCCAGTTCTTCAGTTTTGCATTGAAAATACTTCAAAAGCAACAAAACCCAGGACTTTCTGTAGTTGTGTGTAAGAAGATAAACAATGTGTTCATAACATTATTGAAAGGAAATGTGGCTTCAAAAATCATTCAGTGTTTACGTGGCTGGATTTACCAAGAGACTTGCACAAAAGTAGCATAAAATAATTTGCAAACACCTTCAGTTTACCTAACATGAAATTAAGCTAATTCTAAACAGTTGAGATCAACTCTCAGGGTTAAGGTTATCACAAGATCAAAGCTTTTTTAGAAATTGGTTGTAAAGTAACTTCTGTTTTAATTCCTTGGATTGACTTAGCTTCCCTATCAGTTGTTAGGTTGGTGCTCTTTGTTCCTTTATTTTAAAGGACTTAATATTACATAATTGGATGGGATGTGTAAGGTATTTTATTTTCAAAAACACTTCTGAGCAGTGGTGACTGACCTAAATTATTATTTTATGTCCTGCTATTTGTGTCATGGATTCGTCCTGACTCAAAATCGTATTGTTACTTTTATTAGAACTATTTAGAATGTCTCATACTTATTTGATAATGAAACGGTAAAAAGACAAAGTAGTAATGATAGTTATGTGAGGGGAAGCTGGGGCTGTTCAGCATGGGGGGGGGAAGGATCCCATCTGATTGCATTACAAAGGAAGTTCTTGTGGTCATAATGGGCAAACAGGATTGTTAGTGGGGGAGAGGAATCTAGGGCTGTTGAAGAGCCATCAGTTCTAGATTAGTCCTTTACTTGCATGGCATGAAGGGGAAAGGGTTAGACAGAAAATGTGGAAGGTCGGTCTTTGTATTTTGGGCACCCAAAGCAGATATTGGCATGGGCCAGAAGTTTGTCTTTTTTTTAAACCAAATCAGGAAAATCTCAGAAAGTGTGAAGTGCTCTGTTAGCATGGCACAGTATTAGCATTGTGGTTTTGCTAGTTTAGATTGACTAGCAAAATAGAAAGCTAATCATATATTTGTTGAGTTTAGAAGAAGCAGTAAATTGAATTTCTTCTAATACCTGTTTTTGCAGGATGTTTCTTAGTAGCAATGAGAGAACATGACCAAAAATGCTCAGGGACATAAGGGGTTTGGTGTAGCTGTGGTATAATTGCCAGCGACTTTCATAACACCATGTATGTTTTATATCGTATGAATGTGGTACGGTGCTGGAGTTAGACTGATAGAACAAGTGGTGTATTGCCTGTGCCTTGACTAAAAAAAAAAAAAATTAAAAAAAATATGCAAAGAACAAGAAAAAAAGCAGTGAAATAATAGATTTTTCAAGTGTATTTTGATGCATGTTGCAAATCAGTTGGTGTAAAGTCTACTGCCTTTAGCAAACTGACTATCCATTTGTTGATTCAAACGGGATGAGGGTGTGTGGGGTGGGACGGGGGATGGGGACAACACAACTAGTGCTTTTGATACCAATTTTCAAGCATGGTCATCTGGTTTGGGATCTACATGTGTGGCCTGTAAATGTGATGCCATACCTGCACTGGGAAGAAAATACTGTTTTCTTCTTTTTGGATTTACAGTCCAATGTTTTGTTTTTCCTAGCTCCTAAACCAGGTTTTCCTCTGCCACTGTGATGGATGGAGAACCCAATGAGTACAATCTATCACTTTTCCTTAGTCTTGTGCAATTTGGAGCAAAATGAACAAGAGTTAGCTGGTCTTATAAGATAGGCCCCTTCATTAAAAGTTATCTACATCGTTAGTCTTGTTGTTAATCGCTATAAATTTTTGGGAATTTGCAATTTTTAAATGACATAGGTAAGTCTGTGTTTCAAACTCATTATCTCATTGTGACTTCAAAAAAAAATAAAATCTGTGACGTTCCACCAAATTAATTATTTTACCTTATCTTTTCTCTAATAATTTCTTGCTCTTTTAACACTGAATTTCTATTGTAAAATGACAGTCCATGTCATTTTACTACTCTGAGATAAGTGCCTGTCCACAATTTCTAGATTCTGGGGCAGTCTTTATGTAAACTCAACTTCAGTGTTTTTTTTTATATTAAATGAAAATTAGTATGTATTTTTTAATGATATACTTCACACACTTTTACTGTTTAGAGTTTTATTGCATCAATCTCGGTAATACTGCAAAGTATCTGGGATTCAGTTACTATGAATAATGCCATAGTAAGGAAATTAAAAAGATAGCAGATCAAATATTCTGCATTAAGGATTTTTGGCTATATACTAGCTGTACCTTAACCACTTTGCTTTTTCCTAGTAAATCAGACTTAAAATTCTTAACTGTTGAAAAAGCGGTAAGTCTGTATTCGAAATGCTTATAAAAATGCTGGGCTGCTTTTGCCCTCTTGTGGCTAGAGTTTATAATTACGGTCCTAGATGTTAAACTAATTGTGAGTAAAATGAGTTAGGCTGTGGGTAGACAGAACACTAGCAGATGACTATTTTAATTATTACACAAACTTTGTGACCAATTTTAGATTGTATGTACATACAAATGCTTGATGTTGGACCTGATTTTCAAGAGTTCTGTATGTTCAATAGTGACTTGAACCTAGTAAAAGTTGGTGGCTGCTTAATATTTTTGATAGTCTGAACATTTATTAATAATTAGCTGTTGCCTTGAATTCAATTTTCGGCAGTCAATCTTTTAAAAATCTTGTCTCTTAATTTAGGCTGCTTTCATGAGTATGTGTTTATAAGACTGCCCAACATAGTCAATTTGTAGTAGCAGAATCTTTACATTCCAGAAAGCATTTGACAAAAGGGTCAGTAATTCTAAAAAACCCCACCCCTTACAGTGTAAAACTTAGAATGACTGCTGGTACGGTATCTACTAATGTATTTATTATCACAGAAGAGATAGTGTTATCAATTCAAAGGTTTGCCATGCAGAAACCCTTATTACCACCAGCCTTCTCATCTGTCATTGTTTTACGACATTAGAAGGGTAAGAAACTATTTTGTGCTGTTTAAATACTGTGCATTTGTTAACAGTTTCTCTTGCATTTCAAAATGTTCAGTCAGGGTAAAATATTAAAAAGTATGATAGTAACCACTCTAACTTTCTTGATTCAGGTATTTGTAAGTTAGCAGATAGATATTTGGATAGGAGGCATACAGTGAGATGCAATTCTCTCGTGTCAGAGTTGCAACAGCATCCTACTGTGTGCTGCAGGATGTCGCTATCTGACAATATAATTGCAAATTGCTCTAATTCATTTTGGCAGAGAAAGGAAGCCATAGGAAGGATTCTAATGAGGCATCAGCATTGCCCTTAGCATGCAGGTGGCTACAACTAAATTTTTTTGTGAAATGCAAGTTAAATGGAAAACGTCCTTTTCTTGTAGACATTCTTGTTTAAATGAGAAAATGGATCTAATCTTTTCCTTCTTTCCTCTGTAAACATATGGTCCTGGGCAGTCAGCTTTATCACAAATTGCAGTATAGTAGGAGTGGTGTTTTCAGTGCTTGTTACTGTTATCTAATTAGAAACAAATAATTGTCTATTGTAACTTAAATGCATAGACTCTCTGTGTAAGTATTAACAAATCTTTTTCATTGTGTTTGATCAGTCTATCATCTGCATATTTATCTTACTCTTTCCAAAAATAAGCAGCTAACTCAATCCTGATATCTGACTGCTTCAAATTTTTGTTTTAAAAGAATGAGTGAGTGAGTTTGAGAGGTAGGATTGCCAGCAACAGCTGTTATTCCTAACAGGGTCCTTCCTCTCTTTTTTTTTTTTAAGCCCAGTCTTGTAGAACTGGATTCTTTTGTTAGTCTGCTATAAAATGTTTTAAAATTCTTCTCTAAAATATTGTTATGTGTCTGTCATATAAACAAAGATTGCAATTTCCATATGCTTCCAGCCTTCCTGATTTCTTTTGTTTGTGTATTTCCCTTGGTGGGAGTGAGGTGCTATTGACAGAGTGCTTTCCAATCTTCTGTAATAGTTATGCAACAGTAAGAAGGGGTTTTTAAATTCTTCTGGCTATGTTCGTATTGTTCTGTAGGGGTATCTGTTACTAGTGTCTCTATGCATTTTAATTACAAAAATCTTAAGAACATTTTCTTTAGCCTTAATTACCTTTAGCTTTTGGCCTCAAATAACAGATGATGTCATCCTGAAGTGCTTGAGCAAATAGCTTTCCCTCACTTAAATGGGAAAGGGTTTAAGGCAGGTTATGCTCAGTGAGGGGTCCCTTAGTGTGCTAGGATTAATTTTGCAGACATTGCTACAGGATGCTGTTGAATTTTAGAATGGACTGTTAAATCAGGTTAGGGGTGTTCCCCCCCAACCCCCTTTGCCTATATTTCCCTGCAGAAGGAAAATGACAAGTTGTCTGGATGGCAATTATTGTGCTGCAATAGGAAAGGGTTGAGAATAGAAGTAAACCTGAGAAACTTTTGTAAAAATGTTATTTTATTAACATTTCTAGGATTTATTCCTAGAATTATTAAACTACATTGTGGGGATCTTGATTTGCATTTTTAATAGTTGATTGAGATGAAATGCCTATATTGCAGAAAAATATTTTTAATATTTCATTCAAGCAATTACTCAATTAATGCTAAAGAACAAAGCATACATAAGTTTAGGAATACAGTCTGTGGTTTGGAATATTTCTAGTTCAACAGAACTTGTATTGAAAAGTGACTTTTACATGCAGTTTTTAGTATTCTTTGCATCACAAATTTACTTTTCTCTAAAAGTGCAGTTTCATGTTGCATCTAATCTGGTGTAACAGAAGACTGCTGCTGAAAGACGTGGTCCTGCCCTGCTGCCTCTTTTCTCAGAAGTGACATGTGGCCACAGAGTGGGTGAATTCAGAATGCTTTTGGAGCAGGGTGGAGTGTATTTGGTGGCACATCAGTGAGTTGAATCATCTCAGAGAACTGAGACGTCTGTTCCTTTATTATATTCATATGAATCAACAGATGAAAAACTAAACACAAATGCAGAGACTTGACATTTGACTGCAAACATTCTCTGCCAGCAGAACAAGTTGGGCTGTATACAATACAGAGAGCTGTGAGGTCTGGTGAATGGTAATATATGAAGATTTGCATCCATGGATCACTGATAAATTGTTATTTCTATGGTGATCAGAGGTAATTTTCATATAATGACTGGTTTATTTCAGTCAGTTCCTTTTCACCTTAACTTACTCCTAGATATGATGCAAACTTGAGCCTCTAGGAATACAGGACTGAAACTTCCTTGGTCATTAAGTGCAATTTCCTGTAGAAGGCATAAGTCATCCAGAAAGGTCACAAGACCATTCACTCCTTACTCTGAACTCTACAAGCCTCAAAATGCCCCCAAATACCTGAAGATAAGTGAGATTTTTAAGAAAACGCTCAAACATGACAGGCTGATAACAGTATTTCTCTCCTGCTTACTTTTTACTGCCTATACGCTACAAGGGATCCAGTAAGCTCTAGCTTATTCAGCATTAAGCACTGGATTCGAGGACTTGTTGCAAAGCATCTGGATATAGAATTGGTGGCTGCCAGTGTCAAAGCAGAAGTTGTGCATCTAATTCCACTTTCAAGTCCCATCTGGGCACAGCAGCAGCTAATCTAGAAGTGCCAATAAATGTTTGGATACAGCAGGAGGCAGTTGACTGCCAGGACAGCATGCTGGGCTCTTTGCCACTCTCGGGATACAAGCAGCCAGTTGGATGGAATTGTTTTGGAGGCTGAATCTCAGCTCCCTGGCCCATACTATTTTAAGTACCCACTGGTAATGTCTGGATGACCTGAGGAAGTAGAGTGTGTGTCTATAGAAAGAAGCAAATTAAAACCAAAAAACACTACACCCAGGGGTCTTTTCCTGTCTTACTAGGGGGCAGAGTCTTTCCTGACTCCAAAGCTAATTATTGGTTTAGCCTTGAGCATGTGTGCAAGACATAAAACCAGGCATCTTTATGACTCTGTGTTTAAGTTTCCCCATCTATAAAATGGGAATAGTAATACAGATTTCCTTTCAGAACTCAAGGTTTTCATGAATTCTTGGCACGTTTCTCAGGGCCTAGTGATTTAAAAGTTGCCTTGAACAATATGAATATTCATGACAATTGATAGATTTGATTCAAATTTCAATTGGATTTTATGGCCAGGGGTCACTGTCTTATCAACTGATCATCTTTTACTTGAGGTTAGCCAGATCTTTGGAAACTATAGCATATTTTAACATGGAAGATTCAGTTTTTAGGACCCTTGACACTGGTGGGAATGTTCATGCCTTTGCTGAGAGTGTCTGCATTGGTTTCACAATTTCTAATTTTTTTTTTTTAAGATTTGATGCTGGAAGATCTTCCTCTTTTTTATACTAGATGCTCATTTCTTAGGTAAACCATCCCTGTGTAAGTGGGACACTTCAGTGTAAGTGATTATTACCAAATGATCTGGTTTTTGCCTTCCAGTTATGTCAGATGAAGTTCCAGAAAACCCTTGCATTGTGGATTTTCTGTTCTGCCATCTTATTTGTGCTTTTATGGAGAGTGAGATGAAACTTGTGATTCCAGACCTGTAAGAGGTTTCTGAGATGCTGCTGATCTTATAGCATGCTGTCTGCTTGGTTCACCATAGCTCATCCGCATTGTCTGCAGTGGGTGGTGTTTGTAACAGAAGTGGCATATTGCAATAGTCATGACTCTCTGACTCAGCTCAATACTTCTTCAAGAATGATGCATACTTTCTGGCCCAAAAGTGAGCTGTTTTCATAACTCCTTTTGCAGTCAAGGTTAGTCTCCCTAGGGAGAGATTTCAGTGCTAGAAATATGAAGTATGGATGGCGCATACAACTTCCGTGTTTAAGAAGGAATTTTTGCTGAGCAACAGCAAATTTCGATAGGGAATCTTTAACCATATTATCAGAACTTTATTACATGAGTTTCCATGTTTTTGTAGGAGCTGCTGAGTTCTCACTGCCCCCTCCATCTGGTAACAGCTGCTCAGAAAGGGGAAGGAAAATAAGAAGGTTTTTAGCTTAAAGCAAGAAGGTAGAGTGGCAACAAAAAACAGCTGTAGAATGCATGATACTGATACCCATGACTTCTGGATATTATGCCTTCTGCACTATTGGGAAACAAGAGACTGTTGTAAAAAGGACAAAAGAGCCTACAGAAAAGCAAAAGTCCCCACAGCCACTCTTGTCCTTAAGTTAGCTAGCAGCATTTTGGAGAATCTAGCTAAAAATGTTAACTGCTATTATTTGATTTGTCACCTCTCCTCTACCTTTTTCCACAACAGATTTCAGTGGAAGTTACTCTAAATGTATATAAAGCCATGAAAAATTTCTTTATTCAGTCAGTCCATTCATGTTAGTAAGTTGGCCATAGTGGCAGCACGGAGATAATTTTTTTCTGAGATGTGTCATTTTGTTGTTACCTTAAGCTCAACTAGTGGGAAGGAGGCTTCAAGACTGGTTTTGTCAGATGGCATCTTTGCTTTATGCTAGTAAGTCTGACATCTTAGTAAATAAGATTGACCATTTTGCTGCTTTCTAGGTACTGCCAGTGCAGTCAGTGATAGCTGAGAGTTCTTCAGTTATTCTGCTACCTTTGAAATGTCACTATTCATTCTGTATCTTTGTTTATGTTAAAATCATTGTAGGCTAATGCACCAATAGAATAGATAATGTTTTTTTTCCTCTTAGTCCTCATTTAAAAATGTCAGCTTCTCCAGCAGGCTGGAACTCTGTTAACAGAAAATGCCAATTTCCCCGTAGTTTAGAAGGAGATCTGTTGGCAGATCGATGGCAATGTGTTCAACAGGGAGTCAGTGCTTGTTATCGGTGATTATGGGCATCAGAGACATTATTGTCCTTGAAATAACTTTTACGTATGTCTTGCTTTCTTTAGCCATGATACTGTGTTGCTTTATGTCCTTTGTAATGCATTAATAAATAAAAGGGCTAGTTCTTTACAGGTTTTATATGGCCTGACTTGATTTCAAAAAAAAAAAAAAGCTTATGTAGTTTTCAAGCCTGTTTGATCGTTTCTGAGTAATATGAGGAGGAAGTAAAGCGAGAATACCGAGATAGAAGTGTGCGGTGTACAGTGAAAAAATGTGCTAAACTTTAATTTTGGTCTGGGATATGCTTGACCGTAGGAAATATCTCATCATAAAATCAGTGAAATTCCACCTGTAGAATGAGTAATTTTAATATTCCCTTTTTCAGAATTCCAGCCTGCAAGGCAAATGCAGATCACAAGTAAGCATCATTTGTTCCCACAGCCTTAAAAGGAGTATGGCCTAATCTCAAATTTGTGCTAAAAATGTTTAAGGGCGAGAATCTCCTTTTCATGCACAATAAAGGGCTGTGACCATCCTGAAGTCACAAACCTGTGTTCAAAGGTAACTGTGAGCGCAAGAGCTGTGATTCATCAACTTAAGCAAGCGGTTTAAGAGTTTTATTGTACTATTTTTGTCAGTAGTTCACAAAGGATGGAAAACCCTATGAGAGGTGTAAAACCAGTGCTAGTTTAAAAATTACCCACTGGTCATGTTTCCTTTCAACCGACTAGCTTAGCAGTGGTTTTCAACGCTATTTTAATCCAAACCACAATGTCTTTTGTAATACTGATGGGTTTCCATTAGGGTTATGGTTTTGTCCAATATTAATCATAGCAACAGAAAGTACTCAAATAAAACTTTAAAAAAATAATTTAAGTGATGTGTAAAAGTGCTGTATGATGAGGCCCTGAGCTACCTGACCTAAACCTGAAGTTAGGAGTACTGTGAGCAAGCAGTTAGCCCTAATGACCCCCTGAGGTCTCTTCTGATCTAAATTACACTGTGATTCTGTGCTTCAGAGGAACCTCAGGCTTGGGTGTCTCTGACATGATTTTGAGAATTTCAGGCAAAAGATTTGTAATTGCTAATAACTTTGAAATGCAAGCTGCTCTAATACATCAGTGAATTATATCACTGTGATTTATTTTCTTTCAAAGAAGAATGTTTTGGTGAAAGCATGTCATACTAAAATTAACTGTAGACACCCCAATTAAAAAAGCTTAAGTATTTATTGCTATATACTTCTATTGCATTTTCCTGCAATTGAAATTTTGTGGTAGTATATTCCTTCAGCGTGTCTTCATATTTCATGCATTGCTCTTAAATTATTGAAGATCTGTGCCTGATTTTTGGCTGGCTGCCCTGACTTGCGGAGTACTTGGACTGTACTGCTGTGGTTTCTCAGAGATCAGTAAAGTGCCACCTATCCTTGCTAGAGGTGGGAAAAGAAGCCCAGATCCGTAGGGTGATGTGAACGTATCCAGTGTAGTAAATGGATCAGCAGTAGGGTATGGCACCNCCGGGCCGGAGGCGCGCATGCACACAGCGGCGGCGGCAGCAACAGCAGCAGCCCTCCGCCCCCGGTGCTGCTGGGCTGCCTCTCCTCTCCGGGCGCTGCCGGGCTTGCTGCAGATCATGGCACCTGGGATGAAGCTCGGCTCCTTCCTCTTCACCTTCGTCGCCTGTTTCGGTGGTCACCAGCTCGCTGGGGCTGCTGGAGGAGCCAGCGGCAGGAAAGGGTCAGGGGCCGATGCGTGCGGAGGNTTGCCTATTCCATTAGGGTTATGGTTTTGTCCAATATTAATCATAGCAACAGAAAGTACTCAAATAAAACTTTAAAAAAATAATTTAAGTGATGTGTAAAAGTGCTGTATGATGAGGCCCTGAGCTACCTGACCTAAACCTGAAGTTAGGAGTACTGTGAGCAAGCAGTTAGCCCTAATGACCCCCTGAGGTCTCTTCTGATCTAAATTACACTGTGATTCTGTGCTTCAGAGGAACCTCAGGCTTGGGTGTCTCTGACATGATTTTGAGAATTTCAGGCAAAAGATTTGTAATTGCTAATAACTTTGAAATGCAAGCTGCTCTAATACATCAGTGAATTATATCACTGTGATTTATTTTCTTTCAAAGAAGAATGTTTTGGTGAAAGCATGTCATACTAAAATTAACTGTAGACACCCCAATTAAAAAAGCTTAAGTATTTATTGCTATATACTTCTATTGCATTTTCCTGCAATTGAAATTTTGTGGTAGTATATTCCTTCAGCGTGTCTTCATATTTCATGCATTGCTCTTAAATTATTGAAGATCTGTGCCTGATTTTTGGCTGGCTGCCCTGACTTGCGGAGTACTTGGACTGTACTGCTGTGGTTTCTCAGAGATCAGTAAAGTGCCACCTATCCTTGCTAGAGGTGGGAAAAGAAGCCCAGATCCGTAGGGTGATGTGAACGTATCCAGTGTAGTAAATGGATCAGCAGTAGGGTATGGCACCGTGTATAGAAAGGTACTGGCTGAATCCCGCTATTTTTCAGGAAAGCAGGACAAACCGCTGCCGTCCCTGCCGCGGGGAGGCCCCGCGTACGGGGTGCTCCTTGGGAAAGGTGCACACGTTGAGAGCGCGGCAGGAGCGTGCCCCACTAATTTCCATTGTTGTTACTCTTAAACGCCGCCGAGTCTCCGCGGCCCAGAGCGGCCCCCCCGCCCGGGGCTGTGCCGGGGGGGCGGCGGGGCCCAGCCCTACGCCCGGTCACAGGAGCGGGCCCGGCCGAGGAGGA